>PVJX010003242.1:15372-103356 GCA_004027295.1 Dolichotis patagonum | reverse complement strand
CTACTAGGGGGGCTGGAGATGTGGCTCTTTAGTAGAGTTCTTGCACACCATGCATAATGCCCTAGGTTTGATCCCCAGCACCACAAAAAAAAAAAAAAAAGGTACTATTGGGTTCAAAATTCATTTACATTATCACATGAATTATGTTTGTCAATAAAAGAAAAGGAAGAGTTGTTAGATTCTTTAAATGCATTTATAATTATAAATTTTACATGGATATATAAAATGGCTTTAAATACTTTATTACCCATAAAATCTAGTATGGAAATGCATCCACAGGAATAGGTTAAAATTTATAATTTAGAAGTATGGAAATTTGTATTAAAAAGTTTCATGTAAATTCCATGTTTAGTATTATCCCAAATATTGTACTTTATTTTTTAATAAAAATTATATACCGGGGCTGGGGATTTAGCTCAGCGGCATAAGCGCCTGCCTTGCAAGCAGGCAGTCGTGAGTTCGATCCCTGGTACCAATTAAAAAAAAAAATTATATACCTTGAAGAAAATGTTATATTTTTAACCAACTATCATGCAGATGGCTCCAAATCTTTCCTAACTGACCCCAGTGTGCTACACAAAATTATCATTTTCTGTACATCATGATATGAGAAAAGTTGACAGGGCCTGAAATAAACATTATATAAAGGTACCATCCCAGCACAAAACCCCGTTCCCAATTCTCATGTACTCTCTCACTTCAGAATTAGGGCAGCCAGGCCTGGTGGTGTACTCTTAGAATCCCAGTGATACAGGGGAATGAAACTCCCCACCTCCTATATCCAGCATGAGTTTGTGTTCTCTAAAATCAAAGAATGAATTTTAGGAACAATGGAGGTTAAGAGTAGAATATATTTATTGAGAGACAGAAAGCTTCTGTCTGAAGAGAGACAGAAGGGGTCCCGAGCAGGTTGCCAAGGACTCTGCCCTTTCCAGGGATAATTATAGAGTAAAATCATGGAGTGAGATGGGTTCAAGGTAGGGGAAACTGGGAACTCACAAGGCAGATGGGCATAAGGTGGGACAGAACTATGGTTACCCAATTAGATTAATAGTTCAGGTAAAATTGATTATATTAGGGACAAATGGGGAACCTTAGTGAAGCAGCAAGCGAGCATTCTTAGAGAACAGTGACTCTTTCCTAGGGGGTTGGGAGGGTGACTCCAGACTTTCTCTGGGTGATAGGGAACTATTTAGAATATCAGTCCTTAGGATATAGATGCATTTGTTTGATCTTTTGTCTTGAGGCCTGGCCTACAGCAGGAGTGTCTGTCTTCCCCATAGCTGTGAGGTATCTGGGCTTCTGCACTAGCTCCATCAAGGACTCAGCCCTGTCTCACTGCCTATAGTATTTCTAACAGCTGCAACACCAGCACTTAGGAGGCTGAGGCAGGTGGATCGTTGCAAGTTCAAGACCAGCTTGGGCTACAAAGTGAGCCGGAGGCCGCCAACCTGAAGGGCATAGCAAGACTCTGTCTCAAAAAGACAACAAAGAAAAAAAAAAAAAAAAGAGGGCTACAAGGGTGGAGAGCAGTCAAGCCTCAAGGTTCAAGCCTGTGTGTCACAGGGTCAAGAATTGGAGCAGGAATTTTTTTTTTTTTTTTTTAAACAGGGCTCACTCTGTAATTCAGGCTGGAATGTTGAGCTCGCTATGTAGCCCAGGCTGGCCTCAAACCTGACAGTCCTCCTGTCTCAGCCTTCGGAGTGCTGGAATTATAGTTCTTCACCATGCCTGATTTTGTTTTGTTTTTTGAGGTGTTTTCATTTTGTAATTAAGGCTGGTTTTAAACTCACCGTGTAGTCCAGGCTGACCTTGAACTCCAGGCAATCCTCCTGCCTCAACCTCCCAAATGCTAGGCTCACCGGTATATACCACCACACCTGGTTTAGATAAGATGTTAATATGCAGTTAGGAATTGAGCCCTCCAGTAAGTCAGCACAAAAAGGCATAAGAATTGTGCTTAGAGGTAAATCTGAAGAGCCTGGCCTCAGGATGGAGACTCACTAACCAGGCTCCGGAAATAAGGAGCAATTTGAGACTATACTGTAAATACACTTGCTATGAGACTGTTTCCTCACCAGATTAGTATTAGCTAAGTGACCATACTTGACTCCTAGAGGTTTATTGTACTTAGACCCACCTTGTGCCCATTTTGTGATTTTGCTGTGTAAATACCCCTGACAAAAAGTCTCTGAAGCCCGCTTGGAAACCTAGAAGCAGTCTTCTCTGTATTTCCAGTGAAATTCTTTTAACTTCCTAACTTTGGTTTGCAACTTCATTCCTTCATGTTGTGAGACCACAAACTTCACACATTTGAGCCAGGCATTGTATTTTTATCAGTGATATTGGAAGCACAGCATCAGGAGGAAGCTATTTGGGGGTTATTTTATTTCATCCAAATTACTTTAAAACCTGGTGACTGGGTTCATTCCTATCACACAGCACCTTATGGTCACCTTTCACAAATACAGAGATTGTCTTTTTTTTTTTGATAGCAAAGATCAAACTCAGGACCTTGCGCTTGCCAGGCAGGCACCGTGCTGCTGAGCTGTATCCCTAGCCTAAGGATTGCACTTATTAAATGGGAAACATCAACAAATTCTTATAGTAAGCCTGGTCCTTTCCCAAACTCCAAGGTGACCACTACTCATTTAAATTTTCAAACGATTTACAATGTAACTGATTAGATTTCTAATCTTTCTAAGAAAGGGCCCAGTCACATGCATTGCTAAATTAATACAAAGCATTTTCTAGCGAGGAAGGGAGGCATGTCAATTGTCACTTTACCAGTAACTTTGATTTAGTACAAATCTATACAGTAATTTATGTTTGTCACAGGCTTTGGTAAGTCCCTTAGTCCTATCCCTATTTTCATTGAAAACAAAACAAAATATAACACCTAAAGCTCAATAGGTAAGAAAAACCCTAAAGCTCAATGATTTAAAACTCCATGCTGGGCATGGTGGCCCATGCCTGTTAACCTCAGCACTTGGGAGGCTGAAGCAGGAGGATCACTACGCATGAGGTCAGGCTGTGCGCCATAATGAGCTCAAGCACAGCCTGAACCGCATAGCAAGTCCGTCCCATTAAAAAAAAAATCTTTAAAACTCCTTGACTGTGCAGAGGATTACATTTCTAGTTAAACTCACTAATTCATTTTATTCACAGTAGACCTGGACAAAAGGAGACATCAAGGTATAAATCTGGGGCATGGGTACCCTAGCTAGCGACTGTGCCTTTTTAGAGATGTTATAAAGTCACTCATTTCCCCACAATCTGTCCTCTACAACAGATGCTCGAGCTCTGCCCTCGCAAAGTAGCGCTTTAGAAAACCCCAGGACCCGGGTCCGCTACCCGTGCGCACTCAGTGACCAGACCCCCACCAGCCCCGCCTCAGGCTGCGAAGGGAACCGCGCAAAGTGGTCCCGGCCCGCGACGCCTGCCATCGCTGTCGCAGGGGTTTTCAGCACCCGCCCTCTCTGGTGGGCGTCGCAGATCACAGACATTGGGGTCCCGCACTAGGGAACGGCGGATCTGAGAGGCGAGAAGGCATCTGCACACCTTTCAATCACAAGACAAGGCAGTAGGGCTTTATTTCGGGAACAGGAGGGCAGTGAATTCGGAAATGGAGACACAGAGGCCTCCGTGGGGGAGGGGAAAGAGAAGCGAGAAGAAAGGGAAAGGCCTTTCTCTCTGGTGACGCCTGGTCACGAGGCGTTCTCCCGACGTGGGCCCTTGCCATTGGTCGAGATTGCGATGACGAAACAGCAGCCGCCAGGGCGCGAATCGCGGCAAGAGAAGCACGGCATTGGAAGTTGGCGAGGCGCGCGCGCTCCCGCGGCCCGCCGAGCCTCCGCCCTCTCCCCTCTGCCAGCCAATCCACTCGTCCAGTCCCCGTTCTCTCCCACTAGGACACGCCCCTTTTCTCAATCGCTCCTCCCCCAAGTCGGTGGCGCGCGGTAAGCGCATCACGTGATAACTGGTCCCGCCTCTTCCTCTCGGTCCCATATTGAACTCGAGTTGGAAGAGGCGAGTCCGGTCTCAAAATGGAGGTAAAACCGCCGCCCGGTCGCCCCCAGCCCGACTCCGGCCGTCGCCGTCGCCGCCGGGGGGAGGAGGTATTAGGGGGAGCGCGGGGGGTTGATGGGCAGTGGCCGGCATGGGGGGCCTGGCTCGACGGGAGCGGGGAGGCCGGGTGGATCTGGTCGGCCGTCCCGCGCTCTGCGTTGAGACGGGCGGTGGGAGGGGGAGGGGAGCGGGACTCGAAGACTTCTCCGGGGCTCCTCGCCCACCTCGGCCTCCCCACCGGCCGCAGCGCTAGCCCTCGGGCGCGGCGCGGCTGATTGGGAGGCTTGGGCGGGCTAGAGGCCCGCCGGCTGCGCGGCCTCGTCGGCGAGGCGGAGAGCGGCATGGCGGGCCTCGGCGGGAGCGGTTGGCGAGGTGGTGGGGGAGGGGAGGGACGAGCAGGCACATCCGGGCGAGCGAGCAGGCGGGCGGCGGCCCCATTGACATTGATCGGCTGCCGCGTTACGAAATGGCGCATTGGCTCGCAATGGCCGCCGCCTCGCTGCGCCGCAGGGGAAGAGCGCGGGATTGGAGGGAACTGGCAGGAGGCGCACGGCCGAAATAAATGCTGCAAATGGCCTCGGAGCTCGGCGCAGCGCGCTCGCTGTAATTCTACCGGGCGCATTTTTTAGGCCTTATAATCTGGGAACGAGAATTCGTTAATTTTCGGGCCTGTTTTTTGCTCCACCCAGTTGGAAATACGAGGTTTATCAGAAGTTTACTGCTTTAAAATGCTTTCGATCTGCTATTCTTGCTAGAGTATTTTTACCGAAGTACATATTACCAAAATTGCTACGTAGCTGAAATAATCTTCCAGAATTTAAGTGTAAAACTTGGAAAAACAGTTTTTAAACCTGCTTTCACATTTGGATCGACTGTGGTAGTGTTTTTTTTTATTTTGTTTCAGAAAACTGCAGTCAGAATGTTCACGTGTCTGGAAGAATTTTATGTGGATTTTAAGTTTTCTGTTGATTTTTTTGGTGTGTGTTACCGATCAAATGATTTTATCCAAGACTTGGAAAAAAATGAGACGGATGTTAGGCTGTTAATTATGTTTCTTTAAAAGCTTTTTTCCATATTGTTTAACATCTACTTCTGGAGGACTGGAAGATGTGAGCCCCTTTAAGGACTTTAGATCAAAATTTTAATGCATGAATTAAATGGCAGTGCATATAATTTTAAAGTAATAAAACAATTCCAAGTTACATCATTTTTTTCAAACTAAATTTGTGTTTGTGCTCTGTTCTGTGCAGGCAGTATATGCTGAACCTAACTTAAATTCAACTTGACAATGTGTTGTGATTCGAGAAATGTTTTGTGTTTTGTGAGGTTTATGCAAGTGCATGTTAAGTAGTTTTTTATAGTACATAACAGATTGGTTGCAGAAAACTCCTATGGATGGGTCTTTTGTCTTTGGTTAAGCCTAGGAATGTCCGTTTAAATTTGTCACTTAGAACTTTAAGCATGTCGAAGTTAAAGTTTAAGATGCTTGTTGGAGTGCAGATTGACAGCACTTAAAATGGAATGGGTGTGACACTATTTTACTAAAATTTTGGTTTCTTAGAAAATGTCTTATTAGCAACGTTTAAAATCAGCCCCCAGGTACTTCTAGTTGTGGCTTGAAAAATTAAAGGATTTTTGATTCTGCAATTCTGTTGGACTCCAGTTTGGATGTTACTGTTTGTAGTTGATAGACTGCTCTTAGGTTTTCTTGGCACCGTGTCAATTTTTTTTTTTAACAGAACGAGATGTTTGTTATATGTATTTGATGTTGTTTCTTACATGTTAAAGATAGGTGCAACTTAGAAATTTCATCCACTACAAGAATTCTAGCCGGGTGTGGTGGCGCACACCTGTAATCCCAGCACTTGGGAGGCTGAGGCAGGAGGATTGTTGAAAGTTCGAGACCAGCCTGGGCTACAGAGTGCTCAAGGCCAGCCTGAACTGTGTCAAAACCACCAACCCCCCAAAAAAGTAATTAAAATGTATTGATTCTTTTTCTCAGGGCCACGATCCAAAGGAACCAGAGCAGTTGAGGAAACTGTTTATTGGTGGTCTGAGCTTTGAAACTACAGATGATAGTTTAAGAGAACATTTTGAGAAATGGGGTACACTTACAGATTGTGTGGTAAGTTATTAAAGGAATAAAGTGGCTATTAGGAAAGGATGATCTGTGTACAGGTGTATTTCAAAGCCTTGAACGTTTTATATTGCAGGTAATGAGAGATCCCCAAACAAAACGCTCCAGGGGCTTCGGTTTTGTGACTTACTCTTGTGTGGAAGAGGTGGATGCAGCCATGTGTGCTCGACCACACAAAGTTGATGGGCGCGTAGTGGAACCAAAGAGAGCTGTTTCCAGAGAGGTATTTTATTGGTATGTTGTATAGTATGTGTAATTGTGAATGTCTGTTATTTTTGACTTAACACTGTTTTATCTGTAGGATTCAGTAAAGCCTGGTGCCCATCTAACAGTGAAGAAAATTTTTGTTGGTGGTATTAAAGAAGATACAGAAGAATATAATTTGAGAGACTACTTTGAAAAGTACGGCAAGATTGAAACCATAGAAGTTATGGAAGACAGGCAGAGTGGGAAAAAGAGAGGATTTGCTTTTGTAACTTTTGATGATCATGACACAGTTGATAAAATTGTTGGTAAGTAACAATTCCTAGAAACTTGGGTGAGGCAACAAATGGCTTTTGTTTTGAACAAAATTTGCTATATTGCTCATGATTTTGATACGTTTGATACCCTGTACTGTTGTGTAGTTCTGTTTTCCAAGTGTAGTTCTGTTTTCCAAGCATCTACACCTGTAGACGCCAGCAGCTGGATCAAGAAATACTCCCTCATCCCCATTCAGACTCAACTACCTTCTTGACAGTGTTTTAATAAGTTATGACAGGATGTCGCTTACGTGTGTTTTTCCAAACATAAAATAACTTTTTTTGTTTGTTTGATTACAAAAAAATGTAGTTCAGAAATACCACACTATTAATGGGCATAATTGTGAAGTGAAAAAGGCCCTTTCTAAACAAGAGATGCAGTCTGCTGGATCACAAAGAGGTGAGTAGGATTTGTATACACATGCGCAGTACATGAGAATGGTGTTGGTAAAGTTCTTAAAAATCATCTTGCATGTATTTAAGGTCGTGGAGGTGGCTCTGGCAACTTTATGGGTCGTGGAGGAAACTTTGGAGGTGGTGGAGGGAATTTTGGCCGTGGTGGAAACTTCGGTGGAAGAGGTAAGATATACTAATAATTCTCAGTACTTGTGTATCTGATGTGTAATGACAAGCTGAATATATAATTCTAACTCATACCTTGAATTTTCTCAGGAGGCTATGGTGGTGGAGGTGGCAGCAGAGGTAGTTATGGAGGAGGTGATGGTGGATATAATGGATTTGGCGGTGATGGTAAGTTTTTTTATTAAGTGATGTTTGGTATTTTAACTTTGTTTCTGTGCTTTACTGAAAATTGACCGTAATACTAACTTTGGTCAACTTTAAAGAATTAACAGTATAAGTATACTTCCTTAGCTGGTACTATAAGAGAAAGTGCTGCCCTTGGAGACTTGTACATAGGGGATTTAGCTCAGTGGCATAAGCTCCTGCCTGGCAAGCATGGGGTTGTGAGTTTGATCCCTAGTGTGTGTGTGTGTGGGGCTGGAAATGTTCTGATTTTCCTTGGTGATACTTTTGAAAAGGAGGGCAGTGAATTTTTGATACCAGTTCAGCTCATTCAATTTTAAGAAACAGTTATCTTAATTCTTACTAGCCTGTTTGTAATCCCAACACTCAGGAGGTTGAGGCAGGAGGATTTCTGCCAAGTCATAGGCCAGCCTGGGCTACATACTTGAGTTGCAGCCCAGCCTGAATTAGAGCGAGACCCTGTCTTAAAAAGACAAAAAATTTCCTACTGGCTCAGGTTCTCTGCTCTATTAATGACACAATAGGTTTTACTGTTAAGTAATTTCATTGGTTTGACAATGTCTTAAATATTACATAAGATAAAAATTCAATGTCTTTATCCTCCATACATTCCTAATTTCTTGTTTGATCTACTTTGTCTTTTTAGGTGGAAACTATGGTGGTGGACCTGGTTACAGTAGTAGAGGAGGGTATGGTGGTGGACCAGGATATGGAAACCAAGGTGGTGGATATGGTGGTGGTGGAGGAGGTTATGATGGTTACAACGAAGGAGGAAATTTTGGTGGTGGTAAGTTTGCTTTATTTCAATGTTAAATATTCAACATCTGTAGTTCTATTGCAATGTTTTTTTAAAAAGTGACAAATTAACATTTTAAGTTTTTCATAGTATTAAAAACACCCAAATGGAGATGAATTCAGTTTTCTTTCTTGTGTATTTAGTAAATTAATAAAATGCACTAAATTCTTTTTGGAGGGCTAGTAAAATGGCCATTTACATTTTTTACATCATGTTTTTTGGCAGAAATTTTGTTAGGCACTTTACACAAACAAGGTTTGCAAATTATTTGAATACTTAGACTTGTTGAATATGGTACCGTGTGGGGTCTAGATGAACAGTCTGTCACTTGGCAGACTATAAATCTGACCCATTACTCTGGGTATTATGGAGTCAATGAATTGAATACTTAACAGTTTTAACGGGGTTTGTGGAATGAGAACACATGCCTAGGGTATAGTATCAAATAAACTGGCATTCTCCTAATACCCTAATGCAGTTTTTTTTTGTTTTTTAAATTTTTGTGGTATGGAGAATTGAACTTAGAGCCCTGCACTTATCAGGAAAGCCTTGTGCTGCTGAGCTACTTCCCTGGCCCCCTAACAGTTAAATAGAAAATGCTTTTGGCAATCTTCCACTTTTGTTTCCTCTGTTTAATAGAGGGAGTTTGGTGGCTCCGGGATCTCGAAAGTCACATGAAGTGTTACAGAACATGATGCCATGATTATCAATAGATTAGTTACATAAATGAAAACTCAATAACTACAAATAAACCACAAAATCTTTGTGATTTCAGGTAACTATGGTGGTGGTGGGAACTACAATGATTTTGGAAATTACAGTGGACAACAGCAGTCAAATTATGGACCCATGAAGGGGGGCAGTTTTGGTGGCAGAAGCTCTGGCAGTCCCTATGGTGGTAAGTAATTTCTTCAATCAGTATTTTTCATAACCATTTCAATTTAAAATTCTGTGTATATGTTTGAAAATTCTTCATGTATATTTCCAGGTGGTTATGGATCTGGTGGTGGAAGTGGTGGATATGGTAGCAGAAGGTTTTAAAAAAAAAAACAACAGAAAAGGGTAGGTATCTTTAAATTTTTATCATGATGATAAAGAATATGTGAAACTGTTCACTGAGTGTAATAATTTTTTTATCCTGTATTATTCAACAGGCTACAGTTCTTAGCAGGAGAGAGAGCGAGGAGTTGTCAGGAAAGCTGCAGGTTACTTTGAGACAGTCGTCCCAAATGCATTAGAGGAACTGTAAAAATCTGCCACAGAAGGAACGATGATCCATAGTCAGAAAAGTTACTGCAGCTTAAACAGGAAACCCTTCTGGTTCAGGACTGTCATAGCCACAGTTTGCAAAAAGTGCAGCTATTGATTAATGCAATGTAGTGTCAATTAGATGTACATTCCTGAGGTCTTTTATCTGTTGTAGCTTTGTCTTTTTCTTTCTTTTCATTACATCAGGTATATTGCCCTGTAAATTGTGGTAGTGGTACCAGGAATAAAAAATTAAGGAATTTTTAACTTTTCAATATTTGTGTAGTTCAGTTTTTCTACACTTTAGTACAGAAACTTTAACATAATGCAGTTTTGAAGGTGTTTCCTTGTGAGTTAACAAGTAAAGAAGATCATTGTTAATTACTATTTTGTATGAATTTTGCTAAAGTTAACTGTAAAGAAACACCTACTGACTTGCAGATTAAGGGGAATAAATCTATTCTCCCCATTTCAAACCATGATACAAATGGGCACTGACATGTGGAGAGAATAGATATTTGTATGTTTGCAATGTGTGTTTTAGATAAAATAGGATTGGGTATTTAAATTAGCATATTTGTGAATTTAATAGCATTAAGATTACTTTCAAATGAAAAATCTCAAAATTCTTACGGTTTTTGTGCATCTTATTTCAAAATGTAATCATGATTTTTAGTGTGTTAGATTTGCTGAGTCCTAGCTGTGTTTAAAACATCTCCATTCTGCATTTACCTTGGTCACATTTAAACTGCTGCCATAGTTTTTGGATATAAAAAAATGTTTGCTGCCCTCCATTAAATCCTGGAAAAGGGCAGTGAATGTTTTCCCTCTCTCACATTAAAAAAAACATTTTTTGAGATACAGAACCACTAAGCCTGCTATATCTGAGCAAATTAGTGGGTACTTGGTTTTGTTTTTTCTTTTCAAAGCACACAAGAGGAGGCCCTGTTTTTACATCTTGAGTTATTTTTGGGTTTTTTCCCTTCCCCCAACACAAGCTTCCAGAACAAGAGAATAAAAATCATGCGTTATTGAACCCTTAACTGGCTGGCATGCTTTCTCCTGTTTTTACCCTATATGTTTTGCTGAATGAAACCAAGGGTAGTTTAGGTGTGATTGTTCAGAACCAATCAATGCAGCAGAAATGTAGCACAGTTGCTTAGTACAAGCATCTCACTCCCCAAAGACCTGGATTCAAATTTGGATAATCAAGTTCTTAAATTCCCAAAGAACACATTGTGTTATTCCTTGTGTATATTTTAACCTAAATCATGTTGGTGTGAGTTGTCAATTTGTTTGGAAGACCCTGGTTGAGAAGAGTTTTTAGATTTTAAGGTCATATAAATATAAATTAATGTCTGTTTTGCGCCAGCTAGTGCTTACAGTTTCTTTCATTCAAGCCCTAAGTATGTGCCCTGCTGTTACTTTTTCTTTGGCAATTGAACATTGAATTTAAGATTTTTGTTTGGTTTTAAAAGTACTAAGCAAAACAAGCAATAAAAAGGGGAATGGGGCGTGCTAGTGTTTGAATATGCTCTCTTGTTGCTCTAATTCTGTGCCTCTGTGCATTATTAATACTTGGATGCATGCAATGCCAGCATGGAAATCGGTCTTCACAGACAGAAAACACTCACAAACCAATAAATGTAACAGACAACATTCCATTTGTTAATGGGCATATGTGAATAAGCAGTGTAGAAAATAGGCTAATACTAGAAAATGGTTAAGTCCTTCATAACTAAAAGTGTGGTTATATAAATGGACACTGTCAATGTTCATAAGTTAAACCTTGGGTACCTGGTCAAAATACTGCTTGGGAAACATTTATTAAAATTGAGCTAAATTGTCTCAAGTTCTTTTATTCATATAATAAAGGTTGAAGGAATGGGGGAAATTAACATTTTCTGTTTTTGTTTGTGAAATTGTCTGACACAACCTTGACAGTATCCTTCAATGGCATATGAGGTTAATTGTACTGTTATAACCAACTTTCTGTGTTCTGGAACTAGTTCAATAGTGGAAATATTTTCAGTTAAGTTGATGTTTGCAACCTATAAGCAGGTGAAATCTGTGTGTGTGACCTGTTTATAAGTTGTGTTAGCTTAGCTTGTGTGAACAGTGTGGAAAAGTAAGCCATGAGGAGAGCGATTTAACCAGCTTTAAAGGACCTAAGACGTGCTTTTTAAAGCACAGTGTGGATCAAAGGAAACTCACTAAGACAGGACTTCAGCAGCCTTTTGAGTATGGACAAGTCAGCATAAATGAATGACAAGGCAGCAGCAAGAGCTTCAACTACAGAGAAGTGGAGGCATAAGATTCTATGATGCTAGTGAGCAACTTTGCAAAAGCTAGTTAAATCTACTTATTACAACTGAAATATCGAAGAAAGTCTAGCAGGAAGGAGCTCTTCGCCTTTTGGAACATCAATGAGAGATAGTTGCCACAGTTGCTAGGTCTAGCATTTAGACCTGCAAGGAAGGGCAATAAGCATTAGGTAAGGCTTGAATTTGAATTTTTTCACTAATTAAAGAGTAATTTTTTGTAAAGCAAGGTAAGAGTAATCTTTTTGATTTGCAGGTTGAATGAGAACCCTTCTTGCCTAAATGAGGAATGTCTTTCCTACCATCTTAAATACGAAGGTTTCTGGCTGGGTAAGGTTTGTAGCTCACAGTAAAACTTGACACCATTTATTTCCATATAAATTTATATTACAGACTTTAGAACACGAGTCCCTCTAATAGACACATTAGCAAAAATCACCAAGCTAAAATTTTTAAAATTCCCAAGGAATGGCCATCCCATATTCTTAATGTATAGAACTCATAGTATCTTCAGTGTAGTCAGTTTTTGGTAAGAGAAAGTAACCTCAACTTTTGTGAAAACATAAACATGACAACACATTACGCTGCCAATTAGGAGAAACATCTTCAGATGAACTTAGCAATTACATATAAAAATGTCTTCAAGTGGCCTCATAAGCTCTCACAGATTCAGGGAATTTGGACTGATGGGGTGAATTCTGGTTTTACTGATTTTGGTATCTAGAAGCAGTAAGGGGCCTGAGTACACTAATGAATGGTCTTTTATAAAAAGGTATCTTTCCCAAAGAATAATTACTTGGTTACTATTTCTATTAGTTGCTGATTATTCATAAGGGCTATTTTTGCTGCCCCAAAAGGGCATATTAAAAATTGAGGTTTAATTCACTTTTTTGATAAAGTAACACATAGAGGACACTCAAATTACTAGTTTCTGTAGAACAATAAAAGGTTGACTGTTGTAACACGACTGAATTTCTACACATAGCATTAAGTGTTAGTAAGGCCAAAGCCTTTAAAAAGATAAATCAAGATTTTAGTGAATTAAATTTCATAAAACAGGAAACATTTTTCTTTTAAGGGCGTTCTTTCAGTTCCATTTTACTTGTGAAATAAAATTATTTTATTTGAATGTAGTTCTGTTGTCGTTTCTGAAAAATGTACTCTCGAGTGGCAGCACCAATAAAGTTGAAAAATGCTTGAGGCAAATGTAAGCTGGTTTGTTAATGTGTAGGTCACTGCTTCCAGTAATTTCTTAAAAAGCTGAGATTACACTTGTGTTCTAAAGGAGAGAATATCTGTGGTATAATCAATCTGTCAGGGGAGTAAGTAGAAATAGGGTTGGTTTTTAAGAGCTCAGTGTAAGTCAAAATTCAAAATATTTCTGATGGTTATCTCCTGGGAGTTCAATGTCACAAAGTAGTGAATAAAGCATGCTGATGTGCAGGGGTAATGTTAAGGATTGTTAGCCTGTCTAAATACTCAAAATTACTTTCAAAGCTTCAATGTTTTATGATTTTTAAGACTTCAGAGGTGGTCTGTAATGGATTTGAATGTTTCATTTGTGGTATAATGAAATGTTTACGGAAAGATGACTTTTTCATTAAAATATTTTTAGAAATGTGTGTGTTTTGTCAATGTTCATGTGACTTAAATCCTATAGTTGAATGTTACAACTTTAGTAGTAAAACAGGAAGTTTGGAGTGAGCATTTATATGATTGAAATGTGGAGTCTATTAAATGGAAACCAGAACTGGGAAATAGATGTACAAAAGTATTACTCAAAGTTAAGAATTTATGGCTACTTAAATATGCTCCTTGCTTAAAAAGACATTTGTCCTGAGGACAACGTATGTGAGGAATTGGAGCTGTCTTCAAGGGGAAAAGGACAATGATTGGAGGATGTGTGTGGGTAGCCTCCAGTTGTAAGAATTGTTTCTTGAGGCAGTGGGTTGGTTGAAGTGTTTATAACACTGAGTTGAAGTTCCTATGAAATTAGTGTGCCCAAGTTTAACCCAAATGAAAACATGGTAGTCAGTATAATTCTGTGGGGTAAGATGTTGATAATTTGTGATTTTTATAGCATTGCACATTTGTATTTGTAATTGCTTCTATTGTGCACACATATGTAGATCTCTTGGCAGGCAGTCTAGCTGTGTAATTCAGACACCTCAACTCTGCAATTGTGCTGAGACTAGTGTTCCACCACACCTATTTTGAAGGGATGTGCTTACAAATAGAAGCTAGGTGGTGAGTATCTGTTAACAGGATGGTAGTAATTTTTGTGTGTTCACACTGGTTTCTTAGCATATATAAAGGGATCATCCTGTGCAGTTTTAAGGAATTGTGTACCTTACAATTTCAGTTTAATAGTGTCCTGGAGTCAGGGCAAGAATGAGCATCACTTCCAACAAAAATACATTTATTTTCTCAGGATGTAAACAGTTACCTACTGCAAAATATTCAGAAGGTGAAAATTAAATCTTTTGTGTCTATTACCACCATTAAATTTTTCTGAAGATCATTTGCAAAAATGAGACTAGTTATATACATAGGTTTAACATTTGGAGGAAAAATAGCCCAATTTTGCTTAGGGTTTCAAAGATCTTAGGTACATGGCAAGGATGGGGGAGTTAAATGGGCACAGGTCTGAAAGCTGACCAGGAACTGGAAGTTTGGGTATACAGTTAAAAAGTTTCAGGAGTTAGTGGCAAAGAAGTAAAAGTGCATCAAGTTAATACAAGATATTGACAGCTTTGAAAGGGAATTACTTAAATTACATCCATGTAAGTGGCAGTTACATTTACTGTAATGGTTGAAGGGCTTGTATTCAAATAAAAGGAATTCTGGAGGTTGACAAACTGGTTTTCAATTTTTGATAACACTGTATTTTACTCCATGCCCTTTGTCAATGAATTGTTTTCATTAAGATGAAAATATTCCAATGAGTTTATTTGAAAATCTAAGCTGTTTGCCATTTTGTAAGTTCTAAAGGACTGATTTTATTCAAATTTTGCCTACTTAAATTGAGTAGTGACCTTGGGTGAGAGAGAATGTGGGGGTTCTTTAGTCTTTATGTAGTTTGGTAATGCCAAAAGACCTTAACATGTTTTTTGTTACAAATACATGGAATACTAAGTTTGTGACTTAGTAATATGTGCTTCGTACAGTAAATGAGGTCTAATTGGTGGGCCTAACTTCTTTGAAGTTGCATATGTGATACTTTGAAGTTTCCCACAGTAATTAACAGTTTTGAACTAATAAAACCATAAACACTGAACACCAACTATTGTGGTTTGTTACTTATGAACAAAATGCATTTTACTAAACATTAGGGAAAAACACTCGTTCATCCAGGCTAGCAACTTTTTAAAAACCTGATTTTCTTTTATATGAAATGGAGATAGCTAAGGATACAGCTCAGGTGCACAGAGCCTGTCTGGCAAGTTGGAGGTTGAGAGTTCCATTTTCAGTACCAAAAAATAAAACTACACACATAATAGCACTTTCAAATCTGAAGGTTCAGTGTGAAGATGGACTTAATATCCTATGATTGTTTTAGTATACCTAAAAGTTTCAATGGGTCGTGAGATTTTCTCCCATGTAGTCAAGGTTTTTTTGTTTTTGGGACGGTGTCTCCCTCTTTCAGGCTGAGCTGAAGCTCACTATGTAGTGCAGGGTGGCCTCCAATTTGGCAGCCATTCTGCCTCAGCCCCTCCAGCGCTAGAATAGGTGTACCACCATGCCCAGCCTCATTCAGGTCTTTATATATAGTTCTTGAAGTTTTTTTCTTGGTTCTTCAGTAGTAGAAATAATCATGTATTTCCAGTAGAAATACTATTTTCTACTGGAAATACGCGTATTCAATTTGTCTCTGAGGCAGGGTCTCATGCAGTTCAGGCTGGTCTTGAACGCACTTTGTAGCCTAGGCTGGCCTCAGAATCACTATGATCCTTCTGCCTCAGCCACCCAAATGTTAGGATTACAGGCATGAGCCACCACACCTGGCTGCGTTATGTTTTCAGTGGTAAGCCAAGTGTGCACGGAGGCTGAGGCAGGATTGCCTCGAGTTCAAGGCCAGCCTGGACAGCAGAACACTGCTGTCTGAAAACAAATGGAAGAAAGTGTTTTGAGGCCTGATCATATAAAGGTGTAGATACATTTGAGAAGCCCCACCCCAAAAGCGAGATACCTCAGTCCAAAATATTAGGCTGTATATACAATATCATAAATTAAGATTTGGGGGCTGGGGATTTAGCTCAGAGGCATAAGCATCTGCCTTCCAAGTGCGTGGTCGTGAGTTTGATCCCCTGTACAGTTTTTTAAAAACTCATACACATTTTCAGACTGCAGTTCAAGTAAGGTTTAACAGTTGAAGGGGGCAGGTTTAGCCTGAGGACAGCTGTGAAGCTATTACCGAGCCAGGTGTGGTGGCCCCGTCTGTAATTCCAGCACTCAGACTGAGGCAGGAGAATGGCTCATTTGAGAACAGCCTCGGCTACAGAGTGAGTTCAAGGTGAGTCTGCACTAACAGCAAGACTATCTGCAAAAAACAAAGGTAGTACTGAAATGTAGATCAAGAAAAGTGAAACTGCTTTTGCATGTGCTAGAGTTTAAACATTTTAAACACAATGCAGAATGTTGAAATTTGCTGAAATGCAGATATATAGAGGAAGAGTGTTCTGTGTACCCCAACAGTGCTCTTCCTCCTACCAGTTCCAGTTCCTCCGGATGGGTCTGCTGCCACCAACTTTGACTAAGGACTTTTGTACTTTAGACATGAGATTATGTTTGGAGATTGCAAAAATGATGTCTCCTCCAGGGACCCTCTCATCAGTCACCACCACCACCACTGCTACCAGAGAATTCCTAGATGGCATGAGATATTCAGGATGTAAAGCATTTTCACAAGTAAGTTTCAACCCTGAGATTTTCAGACATCTAGGTCAAATTTTATTGAGTCAAATTTTATTGAGCTAGCTAGCTTAAATGTGTCAGTACAAATCTAAAGAACACTGGAGAGAAACATTTATAGTGTGCTCACTGAATCAGAACTTTAGCTCCAGTGTATAGTCAGGAAGCAAGCCTGTGTGCTGAACTGAATTGAAAAAGGGCATTCTAGGAAATGACAGCAGCAAACAGTCTGGTTCCAGGGCTGGTGAACCACTGCACTATATTAGCCTAGTGGGTGGACAGAACCCTTAGAAATGAATTACTTGTATGCAGTACCTATTCTAAACATACCCAAATGAATCTCCATTTCCCAATTCAAAAGACAAAAATCATGATCAGTTGTTTAGATGCAAGTGAATGGTGTATGGTTTGTTGGAAAGCACATTTTAAAAGAGTTTTTGAGGGTCTTGTTTTGGTACTACTCTCATGTCTAAATATGAACTGATTTCCCCACTGTTTCCCATGTTTTTCATTCTTGGACAACTCAGTTTTTCCATTCTGTAACCTTTAAGGTCCTTTTGAGGTGTCAAACCTAGATGTCTTCCATCATCGCTGTGGTCTAAACCACTATCATAAACACCGTAAACCCCACTTTCCCTACTCCCTACCCTTGTTCTCTAAACTCGTCATTCAAGCTGTAGGAATCTCTGTAAACCGGATGGCACTCCTTCTTAACATGGCAAGTTGGTATGATTTTGTGCCATGCCCCATCCCACCATACTTCCTTGGCTTTTTTCCCCTGCTGTTGTCTCCAGTCCACACTGTCCTTTTCATCAGAAACAGGCTTTTGCCTTCTTTGGACTTCCTGTGCCCTCTGTAGTGCTCTTAAAAGAATGCCTTGCTCTCCCCCACACCTTCAGGTGTTGCAACCCCAGTAGGGCTTCCTGTTTATCTCTTTATTTTGTTACAGGTCTTCCTAGGTTGTTTTGTTTTGTTTTTAAAATCATGGGCCAGCACTTCACTGAGCTACATCCCTAGCCCCTGATCCTCTTGCCTCACGCCTCTTCAACTGCTGGGATTATAGGTATATGCCAGTAGGCCCAACATCCATCCCTTTGCTAAAATGCAAGAATAGAGTAAGCACCCATCTGTTGACCTAAATGAACCAGTGTTTTCATGTCAATGTGCAAACATTGTCTTTGATACACTGTACTTGGCTAAAGGAGTTTTTTTTTTTGGAGACAAGGTCTCACTTTGTAGCCTAGGTTGGCCTCAAACTCACAGCAGTCCTCTTGCCTCAGCCTCATGAGTGCTGGGATTGCAGGTGTGTCCACCACATGAAGAGTTATTTTTTGAAGATTAATTTTTCTAGGGCCTGAGGACCATATATTTAGTATGAAATGCTTTTAAAATGTAAAAAATATTCTGAAAGTATAAAATCGACTCTCTGAAAATACTGTTGTGAATAAAAATCTGAAGATACAATTTAAGTCATAATATTACTTTATTAGTACCAGCTCTTAATTTTGCCAGAACTAAGCAATATAAAAATGCAATTTTTTTGTTCATATAGTATTTATAAAAAAAGTATATAGTGGTTAGTTTTGCATCAGTTTGCTTTTAGCCAGATGTCATATCATATAAATCTATGAATGTAACAAATGAGATAAGAACAGTATAAATAAGAAATTTTGTAGTATTTACACTTATACAGAAACAAGCCCAAATGGTGTCCTAAGAAATTAACCTTGCAGTTAAAGTGAAACTACTGATTCAACATACTGCTATTTCAGTGCTTTTTAATGTTTATTTTATTTATTTTTTTTGTACCAGGGATCCAACTCATGACTTCATGCTTGCCAAGCAAGCACTTGTGCCGCTGAGCTAAACTCCTGGCCCTTTAATGTTTACTTTCTATACTAGTTTTGGCTATAATTTTTGCATAGAATTACTTATAAAGTATTTTCTTGCATTTCACATCACAGTAGGAGCATTTAGTATAACAGTACAAAAACAAAAAAATAGCTCAGAAAAGGCAAATCTCCCCAATCTAGTTTTTCTTAACATCTGCCCGCTTGCTTTTGGGAACAAGGAACACATTGCCATCTCTTGTTTGCTGCAGGGAGTATTCACTAGGAGAATAAGGCTTTCCATCTTCATCACGTAGCATGCTGAAGACTTCGAGATACAAGGTGCTGAGTTGCTTTTTCAGCTGATGGAGGCTTTTGTCATTTTCTCCTTTTTCTTTGAGTAGTTTTTCTTTTTCATCTTTTAAGTGACCTAAGTCTTGCTCCAGTTCTACTATATTTTCCAGTTTTCTTTTCCTGCAATTCTGAGCTGCTACTTTATTCTTGCCCCTCCTACGTATATCTCGAATTAGTGCAACTTGAGCTTCACTGAATTGCTCCTTCGACATCATTTCATGAAAGTCGTCAACAGGGAGGTTAATGATTTTTTCTACAGGGAATGGGATATGGAGAGCTTTTGCCCTAAGCTCATCTCTGGTGAAATGAGCCTCCAAGCGGCTTGAATGTTTGTCTTTCGTGAATGGGGTTTTTCGATGAGCAGGACTTGCAGGCAAGTCTTTCTTTGGTGTGTTTTCACACGAGGCATCATGTACGGAAGAACTGTGTCCTCGAGATGGTGACAGAGGTTGTGTGGCATCCTCAGAAGAATACACTGGCTGTGTTTTGGGCCCACTGGGTTTGACACTCCCAGGGGCACTATCCAGCTCTTCCATTTCGGAATCACTGAAGCCAGGTGGTGGGTCTCCATAGACGGAAGATGCTACTGAGTGTTCTGGTGACGCTATGCTGGGACTTGTGTTTAGTGAAATGCCAGAGTCAGAGTCATTGAACTCTACGGTGCTTTCAGGGTGATTTTTGTTGAAAGCTTTACAGAGTGACAGATCAGAAATATCAATGGGCCCATATAAAAGTTCAAGTTCAGAAAGTGACTGGCTTACAGTAGCAGAGGAGGACACACTGTTGCTGACACTTGGTTCTGCTATGAAAGCAGAATAAAATTCATCACCAAAATCTGTGTTTAATGCGGCTTCTGAATTTACGGAATTCACTGTCAGCTGGTTGGGATCTTCTGTGGAGAGGATGCTGCTGAAAGAGTCCTCAAAAGTATTAAGAAACTCTGGACTGCAGCTTCCTACGTCTTTTTCCAGTGAAGGGACTGATGAGTAGAAGTAATTGTTGTTAATTTCTGTCAGTTTGGATTCTGGGCTTGGAACCATGGTAGTCTCCACCAGCTTGTCATTTTCTATATTAAGACACTGTGTGGAAACAAGTTCATACTGTATGAATCAATGTTAAATATTTTTAATAGCTGATAATCCACAGCTATTAGAAACTTTAGGTTAACCCTCCCCCATTCCTGCCCCCACAGTATCTTTAAGGGTATTCTACAGTTTACTATGCATATCTATTATTTTCAAAAGTCCTAGTTTAGGACACATTTAGGACACAAATATGTGGCCCTGTTTACTCATAAAAGTGCAAGTTAAGTAAGCCCTGGGTGCTCTCATGACTAATTTAAAAGCATCCATAAATCCTTCCTATAAGTAGATGGTATATAAATAATTAATAATCACAGCAACTAATTTAAAGCCCCTGAATTAAAATAGCATTGCAGTACTGTGTTAGTTCTTACCTGTAATTCTGGAATGGAAAACAGCTCCTGCCAAATTTCCTCAATGTCCTGCTGCATGTTGTCTGCATCACCCATGGCTACCTCAAGAGGAGTTTCAGGTGACTGAGCCTGATTAGGTGCAGTGAAGACTGGGCTTTTGATGTGGTTGGAGATATCAGGAACAAGTGACTGAAATGTAAGTGAAGAAACCTGAAATTGACAAGGCATAGAGCACCTGTGGATAAGGAAGCTCCAAAGCACAATCATACACCTTTGAGTAGAATCAGCAACAGTTTGGCACTTCTCCACTTATTTGAAGACTGATAAGCACAATCTTGGCCGGGCATGGTGGTGCACGCCTCTAATCCCAGCACTTTGGGAGGCTGAGGTAGGCAGATTGTTACAAGTTGAGTCCAGCCTGGGCTACAAAGTGAGTTCAAGCTAGCCTCAACTGCATAGTGAAACCCTGTCTCAGACAAAAACAAAATCACTCCAATCTTTAGGAGTTAATTTGCACCTGTAGTATCAGTATTTCAAATACAACATACGTTTAAATTGTTAACAAGTCTCGGTTTTTTACTCAGCTTGGTCTTACCAGAAAGTTTTGTAAACCCCTAACCAATAAGTTACTGCCAGTTCTACTAATCCATAACTTTGTAGTAGGAAAGGTGTGAGATTTTGTATTGTTAGGGTTAAAAAAAAAAACTATAAAGTTTCTGTCTACTAAGGTGTTGACAGAATATTTCCTTGATAAAAATCTTCCTGCTAAAGATGTTTCATTCCTTCAAATGGAGACACATTAAAGGGACTTATACAGGATGTGGTGAATGCAGTGAAGTTTTGCTGGTAACCAAATGTTTTATACCTCATTGTCATCTACAAATGGGAATGTTTCTGCCAAAAGCTGCATGCAGTCATCGAAGCACAGAGCATCTGGTTTGGGAATGTGGGCAACCTGGATTAAAGGGGAAAGGCATAAAGGGAAAAAATTGTTACAATGTTCCAGTGCCAGGCTAACGGTTTATGATTGATGTAAGATTTACGATTAATGTTCAGAGAATAATGTTTTATTTTTCTGATTTCAGAAATCAGTTTGGTGCGCAGACTCAATTTTTTTTTTTTTCCCTGTGGTGCTGAGGATTGAACTCAAGGCTTCATACATGCCAGGCAGGTGCCCTACCATTGAGCTACGCTCCTTGCCCTCCCCCACTTTCTTGAGAGATCTGGGCAAATTAACATTTTAGAACTTCAGTTGCACATCTGTATATAAAATAGGAATAATGGTGCCTAACTTACACAGCTATGTTGATTAGTTTTTTTTTGTACCAGGAATTGAACTCACGACCTTGTGTTTGCTAGGTAGGCACTGTGTAGCTGAGCTATATCCTGACCCGAGTTATGTTGATTAAGCCAGTTAATGTAATTAGAACAGTCCCTGACACACTACTGTAAGCAGTGGTCATTACTAGTTTTACTAATTTGGGGGGGGGTACCAGGGATCGAACTCATGACCTCACGCTTGCCAGGCAGGTGCTTATGCAGCTGAGCTAAATCCCCAGCCTATTAGTTTCACCATTACCGGTACCTCTACTACTGTTTGATCTTTACTGTGTGTTTCTGTGCTTTACACAGTCCTTTTATGTGATTTATGTCCTAGTCCTTTTAATCCTGTCAGGTAAACAGAACTTACCAGCAGGCCAAGGCTGGGAAGTTAACTCTAGATATTCTAATTCTTGGTCAGTGTTTCTTTTTTTTTGGTACTGGGGATCAAACTCAATCACACTTGCCAAGCAAGCACTCAAGCTTGTGAGCTAAACCCCCAGCTGGTCGGTGTTTCTTTAAGCTCTGCCATACACTGTCCCAAGAACTGAGTACTCTGTACCTGGGAGTAGTTGCTGGCTCCACTGGTTTCTGACTGGATGTGCTGGGCTGGCTGAATTGGCAGGAATTCCCCTGTCTCTTCATCTAATTGTAACTGAGCGAAGAAGGCTTTCTCTTGCTCCTTTTGGAGTTGTTCTTGTCTTTCCTTTTCAAGTTTTTTCTGTTTTTCCAGCTCATATTCCTTCTGTCGCTGAGTGAAGTCAAATACTTCTCGACTTGCCCCAAGGTCAATATCTTGCCTCCAGAGTATGTCAATTAAATCCATGTCCTGTATTTGAAACAAAAAAGGAAGGTCATGGTTAAGATACTCCACATAGGTTAATCCACAGTATGCCACTGTTGATGATTGAGATGATTACAGAGAAAATCTGACCAAGAACACTGGTCCAGTGTTCTAAAAAGAATTAATTTCATTCTGTGAATCTACTCACTAAAGGAAATCTCTAAAGGAACTGATTAAAGTTATCAGTGGCAATCACGGCAAGAGATGACCCTTTCCTTCCTACTTGATGACATCTGAGTGCTTCCGATGGTTTTAGCTATACATTTTAATTATTTCATCCTACCCTCACATACATCTAATTATCAAATGAGATGTGAGAAAGATCTCACCATATATGTAAAATGTGCAAATCTGCTACATGTTGACAGTGGTGGGCAACTTACTAGGTGAGACCAAACTCCCGACCACTGAATAATAAAGCTGTGAACCTAAAATAGTGGGAAACTTAAAATAACACTGGGATTATCTAGACAGAAAGAATGGAGTAAAAAAATAAATAAATAAAAATAAAAAAAGAATGGAGTAATTTAACTTGTCTCCAAATCTTTGTGTCATTGAAGCAGTAAAGCTGCTTGGTTTTTTTCTCAGGGTAGGTCTGAAATTTCTTTCAGCCATGTGCCGTGTGTTGTTTTGTTTGATATTGGGGATTGAACTCAAGATCTTGCGATTACCAGGCAAATGCTGGAGCCACTGAGCTAAATTCCCAGCCCAAGTGTACGTTGTTTAAAAAAAAAAAGGACTAAGACACCTTAATAAAAAGCAAATTACAGGATGTAATGTGGTGAATACTGGTGGTGATTACAACAGTGGGGCCCATACCCGGTTACTATCCATACACACGGTGTTCAGTGGCCACTCATTTCCTGCCATAAGTAGCTTTCAATGCACTCAGTGTTGTTTTCAACTTTATATAACATCAAAAGAAGACACCTTGATGAATCTTTATCAACCAACAGGAAAAATAAGAGGGACCTCATTTGGATCAGCTCCAGAGCATGCTGTTCGCAGTCCTTGATCCGAAACAGTGCTGCAGCCCCGGAGATGAGTGACCCCACAGCTCTAGCTTCCCAATTCCATTAGCAAGTCCACTAAAAAGTATTTCAAAAGTGACTTCTAGTTGTTCTTCATCAGGCCAGAAGCAATCTAAGCAATCATAATGGCACCAACACAGCTTTCAAAATACTCTCTGAATTCTTAAGAACATGTTTTAATCAAATTTAGAACACAGCAACAATAATTTACTTGTCATGGTCTTAATATATCATACTGAGTCACTTAGATTTTCTCACGTTTCAAAAGGCAAATGCTAGCAGAGACTGGACATTGTGTGAATACTCAAAACATGATGTTGAAAAAGAACAGCAGAAGCCTGTTAGCCCCAGACGCTGCTGGGGAGGCCAGAGGCGCAGTGCTGTGTCCTGCGCTGACCCAAGGGGCAGCAAGCACTTCCTGTAAGGAGCCGTGTGACTGCACACATGACTTACTGCATACACCGCCCATCTCCCTGCAAAGCTGCACCCCATATGGGAGGAAATAATAGTTGGGGCGGAGTTCACAACAAACAAGAACATGACACCAGGCAGCAGGGAAGGGAAGTGCCTTAGCAAAAACCATGCTGCTCTTCTGGGTAGAAATCTCAGCTGTATTTGAAGAAATGAAACAGAGCTGTCTGGCCAGCTGCCAGTCCCCCAGGAAGATAGCCATGGTGCACAATGTCGGATACACAGAATTCGGGGAAGGAGAGGAGAGCAGGGATGGCTTCCAACACTCCAACAGGTACTTCCTGACCACTGGTGAAAAGCTTTCCTAAGGACAACTCACATGTTAGCTGTGAGCCTTATAATAAGCATATGGTATGAGTATTGTTTGGCACTTAGGGCTTGAGTTTTTTTGTTTTTGGCCTTTAGTAATTCCAAGTGTGTTCCAAATTATGTTGCAAGCCTGGCTTACACAAAAGAAGACAATTTAGTAAGAAACACATATGTTGGACAATTCATGTTTAATCACCATCTGGCCTTGTGGAAATATTCATGTTTTACAATGTATACATCATTTGTCATCTGGGTAATCTGTCACAGGTTTCATGGGAAATCTGAAATTGGACAATTAACTCATATCCTTTTAAAACAAACATCTTTGTACTGGATAAAGGAGGCCTTCAACATAGAATCCATATTACATATTTGTGTGTGTGTGGGGGGTGGGGTAATGGGAATTGAACTCAGGACTTCATGCCTGCCAGGCAGGTGCTGTGCCACTGAGCTATATCCCTGGCCCCTTAAACATGTTTTTTGCAGGTCAATTTTAGTACTTTGAATAAGCCAATGTTTATTTTGTTGAGATGATCCCAAAAACTCAGAAAAAAAAAGATATGGTTCCTGCCCTAAACTATTCAGTAAACTGAGATTTTTAGAATTATACTTTAGATGAAAAATAAAATGGTATTGTTTAACTATGTGTGTAAATGAGGCTTGTACCTCACAACCCCCTTTCCTTCTGAGAATGGATAGGAAGGTGGTAGGTTTTCTTATAAGAACAAACCAACCTCACCAATCAACCTCTTTAATAAGTGAGTACACCACCACACGCAGCAAGTTATTACTTCACAACTACTGCGTGTGCATTAAGAAAAAAAGGAATCTTCAAGTTACCCCCAAGGATTGCTTTTATCCAAATGTTAATTACTAAAATTCAGAATTTAAGTTACATCTCATGTTCTTCTTACGTTTTGTTTATGCTATGCCCAATTATATTATTCACCTAAAAGTTAAATCTGATTATTTTATTTCACAGACACTGCCAAATATTTCTTAACAAAACCAGACAGAACATGAACCATATTCTACTTTCCAGATACTAAAAGCTATAGGAAGCTAATTATTAAAACAGAGCTATAGGCAGCTACAAAAACAATTGAGGGCATGCCTGAATTTGTAAGAATTCATTAAACAGCAAACAGGATTTCCTCAGTTAACAATGTACTTTGCAGGAAGAATGTTTACTAACTAAAATGAGACCAACCAGATATTTTTAAAATTTATTTTGCTGTTAACTATTTTACTTTATAAACTAGATGATTAAAAATGCAGAATGAAGCACTGAGTGTGGTTGTACACGCCTATAATCCCAGCACTCAGGAGGCTAAGGATGGAGTTGGTGGCCAGCCTGACTGCATAGTGAGGCCCTATCTCAAAACACCTCCAACAGTAACAACAACAAAAAAATCTCCCAGAATGATTAAAACGACAGAGTAACTACTGGAGACAAAAGGGACTTACAGCCATCTACACCAACTACAAGTGCTGCTAGATTTTTAACTACCAAACTGTTTAAAAATTAGATGGTCTATGTGGCAACAACTTACATGTATCAACAGGCTCAAGTGTTAACCGGTATCACTAATTCAAGTTTTCCTTCTAAAGAAACCCTAAGGATTATTACTTCAATCTTGAACATCTACAGTTGTTTAATAACATAAAATTCCCAAATAGACACCAACAGACAAATAATTCAGCAACATACAAGCTGAAATCATCAGTGTACCATCTCTGGGTTAAAGAAGTATCTACTGTCCTCTAACCATGACCATTGTCAAATGCCAGGCAAACAGTCTGCATGCAGCCCCTGGCTTTCTGCTCTTTTGTTTTCAACTAGAAAGTGGTCCAGTTTCCTCAGAGCCGGGCAGGTTACTAGGTACAGATATTTTCATAAGCTGCTTCCTGTTCACAAACAAGTTTCTCAGCAATGACTCAATCTAAGAAATATGATCCGGCTGGCTTACTGGAACTCTCGCCCACTGAGCTTGTGTACAACTGCAAAGCATGATGCAAAGATAAAGCAAAACTGGAAAGTGAAGACCAGAAGAACTTGGACTTTCTCAAGAGACAAGTATGTAGTTTTATCTAAAAAAAAAAAAAAATCAGGACATTGAAATTTCCCAAAGAGTAGGTGATCCCACCTCCTGTGAAATCTGCGTGGCTCTGATTTTCCATCAGAGGCTTCACATCTGGGTCCCAATAGTTATTTTTGGGTTGTGTGTAATGCTGCCGCTAGGCTTCATGGGGCTTAGGCAAAGGTGGTCACTGCTTTTCCAAGAGAATAGTTTCATCTGACAACCTGCAAGGTATAGTTTTCTAATCTCTTCCCCATGTGCACTGGAGCCGTATGTATTTGCTTCTGAGTGCACACACAGGAAAGCCAGTTCTCTCCTTCATGACTATCATATGAAGGGTGAGTCTACAGGAAACACATCTGCACACCCATGTGACCAACAGAACCCTGGAAGACACTGGATCCATCTCCCTAATCTGCTTTATCTAACCTACATGTAAATGGCCTGGGTGACCAAGTGGCCCGGATAACCACCTTGAGGTCAGATCACCTGGACTTGTCCCTACCTTGGTATCTCCTTGAAGGAAGACTCAAACCAAAGGGGCTCTACAGAAACTTCTACCACTTCTAAACTTCCCTGGGTTACCCTTCACCCTCTGTGTTCAGTTTATTTTAATATTCAAGTTCCTTTTCAGATTTGACTACTTACAATTAGCTAAAAATAATAAGCAAGACAATCTCCCAGGCTTGGAGCTGAGTGCCAGCTCAGTTGTTGCTGCCAATCAGAGACCCTGCATGACATGGCAGACAGTATCTGGTGGTGAGTTTTGGATACATATATATCACGTTACATATTATTAAACACAGACTTGCCAGGCATGATGGCACATGCCTGTAACCCCAACACTTGGGAGGCTGAAGCAGGAAGACTGCTATGAATTTGAGACCATCATGGGGTACACAGTGAGTCCAAGCCCAGCCTGAGTTATACAGTGAGACCCAGCCTGTAAATAAATAAACAGACACAGACTATGTATCTGTATAACTTATTTTTAATTGCAGATGCTATTGAAATACTCTTGCATTTTTTAGTACGGACTTTTTGGGTATAGGCACTAATGTCTAAAATTTCATTTTGCCAGAATAGTGATAGGTATCAAGTTGGCAGTCCAATCAACAAGACTGGTGCATATGCTACTTTAAGTGGATCAGCAGTCCATTCACACATCTGATAACACAGGTGCTGACCACCTCCCAGGTGATAGGAACTGTGCCAGGTGCTAGAGACAAAGGTAAGATGAAAAAACTTCTGACCTTAGAGGAAACTTCCTGTGATGAGGAGATGAAGGAGCCTAGGTAGCATGACAAGGTGACAGCTGCCAAAAAGTCATGACTACCAGCACAACCTCCGCACGAACAAGGGTTAAACTTGGTCTGCTCGGGCCTGCCCTAAGTGATCTTTTGAAAGCAAAGGAGACTATGGAGGTGATGAAAACATACAAAATTAAGTATGTCTCTAGTCTCCTTATGTGTTCTTGGTGATGGCAGTGTTTTCCCTCATTTCCCACCCCGAGAGGTTCAGATTCTTCAGTGCACAGTAAGTTCTCATAGGCCAGCAGACTTCCTCCTTGCATCTGGACTTTTTGGGCAGCATGACTCATCTCAGCCGGCATGGGAATTACTGTTTATGCCAAACAGTCACGGAATCTTCTACTGGAAGGGGCCGTGGAGTCACCCAGACAGCCCCTCTCTCTTTGCAAATAGGGAAGCGGGTCTAGA
Organism: Dolichotis patagonum; assembly: GCA_004027295.1. Lineage (NCBI taxonomy): Eukaryota > Metazoa > Chordata > Mammalia > Rodentia > Caviidae > Dolichotis > Dolichotis patagonum. Next base: position 75,197 of record PVJX010003242.1, on the reverse strand, counting down.
GGGTGAGATGGTAATTTGCATGAGGGCAGAGGTCAAAGAATTCTAAAACTACCCAAGGTCTACTTCTCTAATTTAACAACTCTTACTAATGTATTTATCAGGGAGAAAAAGATTCACTTTTTTACTCTGCTTCGGAGTTTACAGGCCCCAGGGCAGTAGCACCAGGGAGGAAGGCCAGGTGTGGTCACCTTCAATTCTACATGAGCTCTTGGAGGCTTCAGGGACAAAGCTCCCTGCTCCAAATCGCACATCTGTCAAGCAGCAGAGCCAGGTCTCTGGTTCCGAGCCTGGAAGCCCCTTCCTCACTCTGGGCGCCTCCGCATTCATACTCCAGCAGGACAAGATCTGGAAACTGAAGTCCTGCGCCTCTCCCCAAAGAGGAAACTAAGACTCGGAAGTCTGTGCTCTGAACACTTGGACTTGCCCAACTCAAGTGCCTTACAGACAGATCCGACCGACTCGCCTGCAAAAATAAGGAGAGTTCAGCACTGAAATGGATTTCATAAAGCCAATAGTTAACCCACATTATTCACATCTTATGGAGTTTTCTTACAATGGTCTGACTAGACTATAGATTCCTTTTGAGCATAAGAGTGTCTTCTTTTAAAGCAGATAACATGGATAAGGTACAAAACATAGAAGTTAAACTAATAATATAATTCATTTATCAGTCTCTGCTCAATTTTTGTTTCTAATCTTTTGTTATTACAAATAATTCAACAATGAATATCCTTATACATAAATCACTTTATAAATGCATGATGATACCTGTGAGGTATGTACTTATAAACAGAACTGCTGAGTCAAAGAATATCTTCATTTTTAATTATCAGATACTGCCACACAAAAGTTATACCATTTATATTCCTGCCAGCAATGTGTAGAATGTCCACTTCTCCTTTCCTTTATTTCCCTGCCATTTCAAATTTATGTGTCCTTGCATCATATCGGCTGGTGTTACCCACATACTTAGCAAGTGCGATGCCCTGGGCTTGATCCCCAACTCAAAATAACATAAGAAAACAAAATGTATTGACTGTACAACATCTACAGTAATTTCAGTCATTTCAAAATTGGGACCATTTCACTACCTTTTAATAACTGACGCGAAGATGCAAATAAACTCCTCTTACAAAAGTGTGAGCCAGCAAATAGTACTTTTTTAATCACCAGTACGTTCAGCTGTGCTGCAACCAGCTTACCTTGGTGTGTGTCCTCTGAACTGGCAATGCATTTGCAGGGCAAGAAACAGAGGACACATGCACACAGATAAGATAGGTGGGGCAAAGTCTGAACGGGCAGAGCACTCAAGCTGGTAAGACAAAATCAGCAACCTCAGCTTTTCTAACAGACAAGATAAATTTAGAGAAAACAAAGGTATCTCTAAAACCAGGAAAGATGGTGCATGCCTATAATCCCAGCACTGAGATGAGTTCAAGGCCAACCTAGACTACATAGTGAATTCAAAACCAGCCTGAACTCCATAGACCCTACCTTGAAAAATCAGAATAAAGAACTAGATTAAAAAAAAAAAAAAAAAAGGTATGTCGAGCCAGGCTGACCCATTAACTGGTTCTTTAATGACAAGGAAAAGGTATTGTCTTTAAGCATGTCTCTCTCAGAAACATTAAATTGACCCTCAGGCCAAATTAATGGCCTGTGAAACTCTGCTACCAGAAAACCACTCTCCACTGACTGACTGTCCTGCACTGTTCCACAGACTTTTATTTCCTCACCTGCAGGCTCTGAATACTGCATGGTTTTCTAAGACTGCCCTTGCTAAATACAGCAGGAATAAGATGCATTCCAGTTCCAGGGCCTTAAATTAAACCATCTATCTCTACTGGCTAACCTCCAGGGTTACCACAGAAGAGCAAATGTGCTCTGAAATGAGTGTGGACCCCTGAGAACTCCAAAGTCACGCAATCAAGGCCAAGTACTCACTCCCTGCACATTCCAAACTTGACTGATCATCCAAGGGCTCCCCAAGACCTGTGAACCAAGCAATTGTTCTCTGCCTCCTTGATGAAGCAGCTTCCAACCTGCCAGCCCTGACATCTGTAATGCTTTTGGGTCACAGAACACTGCTACCTGCCTCCTTGTGTCATCTGATTTTCACATAGTCTGTGGAGGTAAGGGAGGGGAAATGTCAAAGGTAGCACAGCTCCTCTGCTGCATTTGTGGCAGAAGCAGCAGCCTGCTCCAAACCTGAGGAACATATCCACAGAAATCAAGTCTCTGTGAGAAATCCTAATCCCCCTTTCTTCCCTGCACCTCAAAAAATAAATGAAATTCTGTTTTGTGCTAATGTTATTCACTGTAGTTGTGGATGGCTTCTTCTTTTAAATCAGTTTTGCCAACAATACCATAAAAACAGGCTCAAACTTTTCAGTAATTTCATACAACCCTAGCAAATAACAAACATGTGAAGTCAAATTCTCAGGCATCCCCCTCCAGGACAAAAGCTATGGGTCTGGTTAAAAATCACTGGCTTTGGGAAAGAGTTATTGAGTTAAAATATGAAAGCCAGATGTATGGAGTTTTCCAAAGTAAATGTTCACACAAAGTGTGGGAATTTTTATCTTATTACTGTTCCCCATGAAAGTATCATTATATTTACCTCTAAAAGTTCATCAGACAGTACTGATCACACATCCTTGAGGAGGGTAAGGATACCACCTGCAAGTATTCCTTACCACCAAAGCTTGCTTTTTAAAGGCATTTTCTTCAACTCGGACTTGATAGAAGTTTCAGGTATTTGCAGCTCTGTTGTCTACCAGTCCCAATGCCAAGGAAACCCAAAGAGTCCAAAGCAACAGGATATAACAAACACCAAATTCCAGTCCCTACCTGGGACTAAGGCACATCATTGTAAATAACCTTTGGCCTGCGTTTCACCAGGTTGAGAATGGACTGGGTGATCCCTAAAATCTCTTTCTCTAGTGCCTCTGATTCTATGGGTGTCCAAATTATCAGTCTGAAAACTAGTTTCAGCTATTTGTAAAATGTTCTAAAGCAATACTGTCTAATGGAAATATAATGTGAACTGCTATGTAACTTTATGCTTTTAACGGCCTAAATTTGATTTTAAAAAAAAAGGCAAATGTAATTATATTCATTTATTTAACACAATATTAAAAAAGTATTTTAACAGGTAACCAAAATTTAAAACCTATTGTGATTTTAGAAATGACACACTATACATACAAAACATGAAATGTAGTCCTACCAAAACAACAGAGGACTATGGCAATTCCATGGTTGTGCAGGACACCAGCAACATCCCATACAGTGAACCCCCAAGCTCCCCAAGAATCCCCTCACGTGAACCAAACTCTTCTAGTTCACAGATTCCAAGGATACGCTGGGAATGTGAGCCCTTCCCAACTATGCTAGATGATACTCACACGGTTTGCAATTTTTTGCACAAAGCTACCTCAATGACTGGAATGAGCTACTGTCTCAATTATTAAATTATTAAAAGGGATCATAATGTTAGATGGATTGTTTTTATGTGATTCAGCAATGCTATGAGGTCATACAATTACTGTGATTATTACCATGGTCATCTGAAGAATGGATAGAAATAAGGGGCTTTTGTTATTACTATTTTATGCCAACTAAGGATGTAAATTAGAGTTTGGAGTCAACTGCTTCCAGAAACATACATTTGAAAATGCACAGCATGCACAGTTATTCCTCATCACCAAGAAGTGAAAAGGGAGATTATCATGCTGGGGACACAGCTGTGTGGTGAAGTGTGTGCCTGGCATGCCCAAGGCCCTGGATTCATCACTTGCACCCAAGGGGGAAAAAAAAAAAAAAAAAAAAGAAATAACTGTGTGTATGTATTTCATTCTCTTAAGGTAGGAATCTTTTTAATATAAATATTTTCAACTAATTCACTAATTATATAGACACAGTGATTACCTGGTAAGCCTTCATACTGAGATTTGAAAATGAAAAATCAGTGTCAAGATTCTAAGTCCAGATAAAGACAGGAATGAATAATGCAGTCTATGATAAGAATAATAGCCACCATTTATCACATACTTTCTATGTGTCCAACGTGATTCCAAAAACGTGTATCCAAAAAAGAGAAATGTGTATCCACTAATCAACCCAGGTGGCTGGTATCATCCTCCAGGGGCAGAGATTAAAGACCTCCATCTAATAAATGGTGCCATCGAGCTCCAACAAAGGCATGTTTACTTTTCAGAACCAGACTTCTGACCCACTCAAATAACACAGGCGCTTCACAATTGCCTAGGCTTCTCCCCAAATCTGCATGGGGCAGAGGAGACACGTGGGGCCACCTGGGACTTCTGCTGCCAACCAGCTGTGTGCAGTGACTGTGGCTCAGCCACCCAACCGCACTGTGCTGTCACTGTCCACAGCGACACCAATTCTCACAGGATGGTTTCTCCCATGAAAAAACTGTAGGTTAGTGCCCCTTAAAAAATATAAAGAACCACCCCAGGGCAGGGTGGTAATACTATCAATCCAGCGCCTGCTGTAAATGCCAAATGTCCATGAGAAGAAGTTGCCTTTTAAGTTTCTGGTTCTAGATGGTGAGGCTATAACTTGTCCATGTCACACATACTTGCATAACGCAGGGCTGGAAATGTAAGAAACTTTTGGCTGTGTTATCTCCTGCAAGAATCTTAGGAAGTTTTCTTTTTCTGCACTGCCCTGCCTTTTCTAAAGGCCAAATTTATTTAGGGGTAGTTATTACGAAAAGTATTTTGAAAGCTTTATACAAGGGCTGGACATGGGGAGAGGACAAGGAGATGGGTGGCTCTGATGTGTTTGAGTGCAGATGTCCACTTATGCACTGGCACACCTGAAACTCCCTATGACCCTACAACTGGCCTATGGACACTGATTTCTAGACCTAGATCCCCACCGGAAGAAATTCTGCCACAAGTGAAGGAGTGGGTCTGGGAAGGAATTCTGAAATGGTTTAACAATTCTTGTAGGGGCAGGGAGTCTAGGAGATGGGGAGGAGGAGCCCTGGGCAGTGTGTGGGCTCTGCTATCCTGGAACACAAGGTAAGGCCTGGCCAGGGGTTAGTTTTTCTGTCCTAGGAAGCTTTCTTCTCTGTAACAATCAGGTGCCCACATAAAGCCAGGGCGTGCATAGGGAAGAACACAGAATGAGGTGTTTATAGCAAACAGCACAAACGGGGCATGGATGTTCATGGTGTTACCCAGCTAGGATTTGGGCAGAGTTTTTTTTAAGTGAGCCATGGAAACCTCAGATGCACACACATTCAAACATCCCCGACAAAAAAGCAGTATGATGATGGTAATCACAGCCATTTGTTGCATCATGTACTGCACCCTAGATCTCATGCCCAGTTCTTCATCTTACTGAATTTGAAGAACACTGTGGCACAGGTATCAAGTAATCTAAACAGTTGAAAGGGAAGTGCATCCTACCACGCGCAGTCCAGCCCAGACCTCTCGGGGCTCTTTACGGAGCAAAGGGCTGATTGGAATACAAATGCCCAGCCCTGGGGAACAGCCTGGAGATTGTGGCTGTGCCTTCACCACTGCAGGAGGCCCACCTCTGTTTGCTGGGGGCTCGGGCATTTTCTTATTGGCAGGGAAGTGATAATCACTGTCACTGGAAGCCAAGGAAAAGGCTGTTAGACTTGGTTGAAGAGTAAATCAATCTTAAGACACCAGCAAAGAAACAGTCCCTCTGTGTCACTTTGGGGAAGAGAAGAATCTATTCTGAAAGTGACATGGCAACATCTGGCTGGCTTTTCCTCTCCTTCCATCAGTGGAGTGAATACATCAGCCAACGAATACAAAGCAAGAGCAGAGTTGGCACGGTTGAGCATAAGCAGTTTCATGATGGGGCCAACAACGGAAAATCTACTCTCCTCCTTTAAAAAAGTTCTGTTTAAATGGACAGCAAAGGAGCCATTTGAAAGATCCTCACTGATGGGCTGGGGATTTAACTCAGTGGCATAAGCACCTGCGTTGCAAGCACACAGTCGTGAGTTCAATCCCCAGCACAAAAAAAATCAAAAAATCCTCATTGCTCCTGCTGGTGCCAGACCAACTAAACCAGAGGAAGCATGCTCACATGTACAGGGCTTGAAGCAGGGGCCTGGGGTCTCACTTCCTCCAGCTGAGTTCTTCCATTCACCCCACAGAACCTCTAGCTCAGATGCTCGCCCCCTTCCAAAACTTTCCACAGTTCCAGATGCCTCCTATAAACCCCAGACACTCCAACGGGCATCAAAGGCACTCAACAGGCTCCCCCCAACTTAACCTTTTTTAGCCCTAAGGACAAAATACTGGGCCAGTCAGTCTCCTGCCTGTTGCATTCCTGGGGCTTCAGTTGACCCCCAAACCTGAGTCAGATAAAAACCTACTAGGGGGAAGAAACAAAAACAAAAACAACACTGCTAGTGAAAAATGCTCCCTTCCCTATCTCCTCTGAACAGCTCAGGTAAACTGACATTTTCTCATGTGGCACTGTGATAGACCTGTCATCTACCACAGCCTCGTTTGTATTAAGTCTCACACTGCTAGAGGGCAATGTGCAGAGTCACACATTTATTGAGCAACTAATTAAACACCAGGCATTGATATTCCTATTACTATCAAAAGAATAAAATATACTCCCTATTCCAGAGGAACTTAATACGCAAGGCAGAAGAGATAGATGTTAATTTACACTCCTTATTGTACAAAACACACCCTACAATTCAGGTGTAGGCAGGCCAAAGAGATAGATTAATTAGGAGAGACAATGTGAAAAGCAAATGTCCTTGAAAGAGAACAGCTGCTGATTATCTTGGAAGAGTAAAATAACTTTCACAGCCTGGAATTTCTCTAGGGTGTGTAGATACCTAATAAATATTTGTGGAATGAATATGTGTGTATTAAGCTCATGATCCAGTATTGTCACTGTATACTGAAGGTGTCTAGGGTTAAAGAATACATATTACTTAGTAATAAAGGCTCTATATTTTCAATCATTTATGACCCAACTACTAGTAACAGAAAAATCTTTTTAACCACATTCTAGCAACAATCCTTCAAAATAATTCTTTAGGTACTCTACTAATTAGGTACAATATCATATCTTAAGAACTATTAACAACCCTTTGACATACACCTCTTACAGGTAACAATAAAATTGATTTTGAAAGAGAACAAATGTGATGGTATCTTGAAGGGTTCACTAGAAGAAATTTGTAATATGGACAGTGTAACAACCAAGCAATATAACTGCTGATTAAATGTATTTTCGTAGAGGATACGAGTTATTTCCTTCAGACTGATGTCCAGAAAAACAAGTAGGCAAACTTACTTTGCCCCATATTCTAATCTAACCTTTTTGTCTTACATACTAAGCTATTACCATATTATTTCAATCTACTTAACTATTTTAGTTTGCCTGACTCTTCTCTCAGTCCTCAGATATCTTTAAAAAGCGTGTCCAGAAGAAAAGGTCAGAAAGACCCAACAAAATATGGCATGATTTTTTACTTCATCTCCTTGGAAATGAAGGCTATTGCTTAGTTTATCTTTTTAGCACCAATTCCTTGCAGCTGTAGACCTGCCTATAAGTAAAAATTACCTAATCAAATAACATTGCTATGTATGAACGGATCTGGACAAGTCACTATACCTAGCCCTTTCTGGTCTCTGTGCTTTCTCTGCTTTGTATGATCTCTCTCCCATTACCTGCTTGCCTTGAGAATAAGGAGTATAATAAACAGGTCACCACCTGGTAAGGGGCAGAACTTTCCTTCAAAGGCCAAGGAAGTAACAGTTGAGATTTCCTGACAACAAGCAGTAAGATCCTGGCCTCACATTGTCTCTAGAAATCACTGCTACACTGAGCTTCCACTGAGGCTGATAACCCTGCTCCTAAGAGTTTTTGGAATTATATGGAGACAGGGGTGGGGTGTTTCCTGCTGGTCACAATATCCTGTGATGCAGGGCAGCCCCCCACAGCAAGAGAATCTGGCCCTGTGCAACAATGCCCCCTTTGGTAAACTCTGAAAGAGACCCTGGAAGTAAGAACATTGCTTTACTAATCTTGGTAAAGGAGTCCCTTTGTTTAGTAGCAAACAAATTGCCTGCAGTCCTTAGACAAGGAAGGGTTTAGAGGCATCGGCAGGCAAGGGAAAGTGTAGATTGTGGACACTCAAAATCTGCTACCTCCAAGTAATAGCCCTGGACAACTAACTCTTTGATAGGTTTTGTCATCCATAAAAATGGAGCGATCTCCACAAAATTATCATCAACATCTACTAAGAGAACATGCCTAATAGATAAGCAGGTTGTCAATTAATGTTAGTTTCTTTCCTTTCTTCTTCTCTATGAAACTGCCAGTTCTGCTCTACAGACATACCCACCTCAGTATCCATGGGTTCCACTTCAGACTGAAAATGTTTTTAGAAATTTTCCCCTGTACTGAATATGTACACTTTTTGTTTTCAAATACGCATACTCTTCCCCCTAAACAATACTGTGTAACAACTAGGGACATCACATTCACACTCTATTAGGTATGGTATGTAATCTAGAGATTAAAGTATACAGCAGGATGTGAAAATACTATGCCCCTTTCTATAAAGATCTTGAACACAGTGGCTTCTGATATCTGCAGGGGCATCAGGAACCAAAGCCCCTGGATGCTGAGGGACAACTGTGTCCAGATGTAACACCAAAGGCAGCCTCTCAGCAACACAGGAAGTGAGTTGGTCATATGCCCCTAAATGAAAGAGCAATTGTTTCCTCAGTTCCAGTTATTATCTCCTGGTGCACACACAATCTCTGAAGCTTTAAAGTGTACTGTTATCAAGTGAACTTTGGAAACCTGAAGCACACAAGAGCCCGGAGCCCTAGGCTTTCTTGCGAGTCTTGCAGTGGCAGAACAGAGAACAGCACAGATGCTGAACTTCTACCTAAAGGTGTCATTCCACCCACATCTCTCTAGGACAGGCTTGACTTGTCAAGGGTCTCTGAGAAGAGGTAGGAGGTCGCCCAGCTCTCTTAAGATGCCTCCCTCTACCTCTCATGTAAGGGGTACCCCTGGGTCACAGTTTGGAAGATACTGCTTCAAGAAATCCCCCAAACATGCAGTCTGGTACAGGATTTTCTAGCAGGGTGTGAAAGTGTTCTCTGGAAAAGAATTTGGATCCACAGGCCTGGTCCCAGCCTGCGAACAAGCAGAACATGTGGGCTGGTGGGGAGCTGAGCCAGCAGCACAACATAGCCTCACCCTGTCTGGCCCTTCGGAGTTGGTTCCACAACGTATATTTCATTATGTTCCATTGAGAATTATCAAGAGCAAAAATTACTTTTTCAAAAATGGGCAATTTTTCCTATTTCAAGTAAAACTAAATGAAGAGTTTTAATTGTTGGTGGTTTTCATTTCTAGGATTTTAATGGCTAAAAAAAATATTGGTTTTTGTAGGTCAAAATATTCATGGATCTTCAACATCCTCTAGTCATAGTAACAAGGTTCCCTGATTCCAGAACTGTAAAACAAACCTACAGAGCCCAGGTCCTTGGTCAACCCTCAGGAACTTGATGCAGCAGTGCGATTCCATCACACATCCATCACGCACCATATTTCTGTGCCTGTTCTGCTCGCAGGAAACAAAGCACCACCATCATTTGCCCTTCTAGTCTGATCCCTTTGGGCTGGGAATAGGTTGGGTCCCACATCCACGTGCGATATTATAAATATTAAGTAGAGCAGAGAAAGACTGTCAGGTCTGAAATAAGGGCAAAGTCCATACATTTATGTTAGTAGCTCAGTCCCCTCATATACAACTAGTGCTCCCCAAATTCTGGTCATTTCTCTCACACCAACATCAGAGATATTGATCCACTCTGCACGTCAACTGTTTTCCTACCAAGAAAGGAAAGGGCACTTAATATATGAAATGGCTGAAGAAAATACAACTATGCAAGGCCTATAGTCTGTTAACACTGAAATCCTTGTTTTCAGGTCCTTTTACACACATGTCATGTATATTACTTAGCACAAGACTCATAAAAACAAAAGAAGATATTTTCAAAATCTTAAAACAATAGGAGGGACCTGTTACATGAACTACAAACTTTTGTTGATTAGAATTTTAAAAATATGTTCCTGAGGGGTAACTAAATACCAAGGGGGCAAACAAGACCAGAGACGAGTGTGTGAACCAGAGCACCGTTCAGGGAAGTACAAGTGGTAGTCACCTTGTCCAGATAGAAAGTTGGTCTTTAACAAGCAGATACAGATCCAAAAAAAGGAGCTGCTCAAAGTTGCCTGGGATGTTGTAGTTTTCTTTGCAATGGAGAAAAATAATGAGGCCCAGGAATGCAGAGCCTCCTAGGATAAGGTAGCATTTTGTGTTGGCATCTGGACTCCCCGCCCTGGCCCCAGCTTAAGGGCATTCCATCCTCACGGCCCTTTCCACAAGTTGCCTCCAAATCTACACAGCTGGCTATCTGCAGTGCACATTTCTGAAGGCAAAAAAAGGGCGTGTATCTACCAAGTCACATGGGAAAGTCTTGATAACAGGGTCAGTCCTCAAACCTTGACAAGGGATTTAAAGAATCTAGTTCTATTTACTGAATTTCTTTCTTCCTTCCCTCCTTTCATTTTTGACTTTTTTTGAGATAAGGTCTCACTATGCAGTTCAGGCCGGGCTTGAACACCCTCTGTAGCCCAGGCTGGCTGCAAACTTACGGCGATCTCCTGACTCAGCCTCCCTCAGCCTCTCAGAGTCCTGGGATCACAGGCGTGCACCACCACATCCTTTTTATTTACTGAATTTCACACATTCAATGAGCTCCGTGAACCAGTTCCCAGATTTAAGTATTAATTGTAATTCTATGAAGGTCAGTGATCAGATAAAAAACATTTCACAATTTAAAGGCAGAAAACCTAACTAGCTTTCCTAAATCACTGGATAGATAACGTCAGGGCACCCGGCACTGAGCCAGGTGTGTGAGGGCCCTGGCTCCCCGGCCTGACTGCACACTGGAGTCCCATGGGAAGCTTTAAAACACTGGTACTCTGAAGCTAGCCCAGAGATTCTGACTGCATGGGGAATATGGCCTGGGCATCCCTTATTTTAATAAAGACGGTAAGTCTAATACACGATAAACTTTGAGAAGGATTGTAGGAAACAAACATGTAAAAAGTGGAGATAACTCTAATGCCCATCGACTGATGATGGGTAGATAAAGCATGGCTTATCCAAACAACGGAATATTCTTCAGCAATTAATAAGATTTTTAAAGGCCATTAAAGTGAACTGTCCAAGTAATAGGGAAAAATAAAAGATGTGCACAAAATGATCTGACATTCTTTTACCTACTTTTCAGAAGCTAGATTTTATTGGCATTGTGCTGACACTATAGGCCACAAAGTCACAATCTCCAGGAATGACTACTCTGTACTGACTGGCAAGGCGTTCCTACCAGAGTTTTCAGAATGCAGCCTGCTGATGGACTGTAAAGACACACACAGATCAAGAGGGTCTCTCAAAGATGGACTTGGAGCTCTAGATCCTACTTAGGTCCTGCATTTGCTTTCATATTAACACAGTCTGGGCCTAATAAATGTACATGCTAATACACACAAAGAGACTTTGAAATAGGAGGCTTTCAATACACATATGCTGTAAAGACGACCCATTAAAAGTGCTTCCTGCCCTCGGAGCTCTTAAAATTCTTAGTGCAAAGTTACTAAAAGGTGCTCACTGTGGTAGGGGCTGAAACACAGAAAAGTCCCAATTCTAGCTCGGGATTTTTTTTTGTCTTTTGGAACAGGGTCTCACTGTACAGTTCAGGCTGGCCTTGAGCTCATTTTGTAGCCCAGGGTTGGTCTCAAACTCACAACGATCCTTCTGCCTCAGCCTTCCCAGTGCTGTAGGGCAAGATTTTAAGTCTTGCTTTGTTTTTGTTGGGAGAAGTTGTATTTCCAACGTTGTCTGGGAATGTAAATACTATATATTTGAACATATTTTTGCTTTCATTTCCAGAAAACATACCACCAATTGAAGTCTTGATATATACCAGTGGTGGTGAACTTACAGCACACGTTATCGCATTTTTCTTTTAAGAAAAAAGATATTAATGTGAGCTGTTTTCTAAACTAAAACCTCAGTGTTCAGGTTGAATTGCAGTGTTGGCACTTTGTGGTAAGTAAGTGGGTTTTAGATTGCAGTTTGGGCACTTGGCCTTTAGAAGGTTCACCATCACTGGTCTATACCTTATTGACACTTTTTATAGTGAACTTAAATACTTTCTGACATGTAGGTGAATTACTACAATTTTGTCATTTTTCTATATTTCCTTACTTTGAGCGGTGTTCCAAAGCTTTCTCTGCTTGTGTGGCGAATTACCTCTTACACCCTCAGTTCCTGGAGGGGCAGTGGCTCCCCCACAGGCTCTTGGCTTCCTCACAGGGTCCTAACTCCCCTCTGTGGGCCCCTGGCTCCCTAAGTTGTAAGGCAAATGCTGGGTGTGGTCACCCCCGGAGCCTGTGGAATCTCAGGCAGGCCAGGCCACCGTGCTTTGTCCCAGGCAGGTCTCCAGGAGGTTCCCTGCCAGTGAAGGGTGGCCTACAGGTCCCAAAGAGTCAGGCCAGAATGTTGGTTTCTGAAAAGTTCCCGGTCCCAAACAGACCTGGCCAAGATGCCAGTCTCCACAATATTCCCAATGCAAACTGCCCGGGCCACTCTGTGGGTCCGAGAGGTTCGGGTCCCAAAGAGACAGGCCGAGATGCTGCTTTCTAGGAGACTTCCTGGGGGTGAAGGGCGGGGCTACGGGCCCAAACAGACCTGGCCCAGATGCCAGTCTCCAGGCAGTTCCCTGCGGATGAAGGGTGGGCCTACCAGTCCCAAACAGTTGCGCTGAGATGCAGGTCTGCGCAGACTTTTGATCCAAACAGCCTGAATTACTACAATTAGTAAAAATGCCTCCTCTACCCTGGTGTTCTGCAGATCTTGGTCAACTTTCAGAAGTGGCAGGGCCAGCTAATTACATGCCAACTTTAGGCAAATCATCCATCAGGTCCTAAAAGTTCTGTAGCATGTTTAATTCAGACTAATTAGATAATAATTCTGAAAATAATTTAACAATAAGGACTAAGAAATAACAGGATTTTTTTTGTAAACATACTTTTCTCAAAGCTCAAGTAAACTTCAACTGGATAGACTTGAAGACTTATATTTGCTTCCATTTAGAAGTGCCAAAATGGAGGATTAGGGTTAAATTTGAACCAAGAGATTTCTGCCAGCTGTTTTCAACTCAGACTCTTCCCTTTTCTATACTTTCCTTCAACCCAGTTTAACCCTGCCCCTCATTCCTTTTTCACCATCTCCTGGCTTGCAAAATGATTTCTGATCACTACTTCAAAAATAAAGAGCCAATGGAACAGGAGAACACACCAAATCAGACTCCAGGAGCTATGAGATTTAATTAAGAAAAAAGGATAACAGGGAAAATGTGAGACAAAATCTTGAACACTAATGAGAAGCGGTTCTACCTCTCTAAATTGAAACCCACCTTGACCTCTGTGTTGAGGGGGCACAGCAAATCCACTGATGGCCTCTACTCACCCTTCCTGTTGTTCAGCAAGGTCCACTCCCTCTCACAGTAACAGGCTAATAAATACCTCAGCAAGCCCGAAAGGTGCAGACACTCATCTTTTTTATTCTTGGTCTCCTCCCCGTTCTCCTCATTCTATCCACTTGTTAAAAGTGAGCTTTTCCTCCTGCTTAAAGTTTAACTAGTCTTGTCCAGTTTGGAAGTGGTAATTCTTGAGCCCCCAGGCTCAGGTTACTTAGATTTTGAATCCTACCTCTGCCACTCAACAGTTGGGTCACCTTGTAGGGCTTTCGGCCTCTCTCTCTGCCTCGCTCCTAACCTGGAAACAGCAGATAATAGTATTTCACGGGGGTTACTGTGAAATTATGCACACAAGGCAGTTATCATATTGCCTGGTACCCAATATTTTATCTTTTATCATCTTAGTGCCACATTCTTCCTCAATGCTGAAAAGTTAAATCGAGATCAAGGACAATTAAAGAGGAAATATTACTTATACAAATGTATCCAGTACAGGCACTGAGAAAATAAAATGTGCTGATAGTCCACAAGGCTCCTTTTCTCATGCAACTTTGTCACAGATAAATTATCCTGGGTAAAAATAAAAAATATTAAGAAAAACTATTCATTTTGGTCTCATCTCTTCTTAGTAACCCTGAGGACAGAGGTTTTTGTTTGTTTCCCCAGCAGTGTTTTTAAAGATGCAAGTTAACAAGAAGGAGAAATTTCAAAATGGCCCTAGTTATTCTTTAATACAGACACTGACGTGAGCTGTTCATTCATCCTTCCACATGCTGCTTCCACAAGTCTCAGGAGCTTTCCCATAGGTCTAAAAAATCTAAAAAGTCAGGTTGTTCTTGCTTCACATTCACTCAAGAAATCAGAGATCTGTCCTATGTTTTGTTTGACTTTTAAAAATAATCTTATCAGTCTAGTCCCCGATCAACTTCATCCTTCACCCAGTAAAGTACTGTACTTTATTTCTCCATGACACCCCTGGAAAGAATAACAATGGATGGCGCTTGCCACCTGGGGGGGGGGGGCTCGAATCTTAGGCTCTCCTTAATATTCTGCTTCCAACTAATCCTCTGCATACAGTGTGAAAACCTGTATCCTGCTATCTCTTCACACCTGGAGAGTTTATTTTGACCTGCTGTTCGCATCTTTGATTCTTCAAATCTTCCTGGACTACATACAGATCATGACCTTAACATGAATCACAGTTATAGACGCAAAACTGATTTTAAGTTTTACTCCATCTTTTTTAGTCTTCAAAATGCAAACTGATACCTAATTACGAAGGTGGGAAATCATTTATATTTATCAAACATAAATGAAAACCGCAACATTTAAGAGGAAGCAGTTCATGTTTTTATGCACTTTTTGTATAAAGAATGCTGTATTACATAACAAAGAGGGAAAAATCTAAAACCTAAGGTTCATTTATATTATATATCCTTTAGTTAAACAAGCATTCCGATGGATTACTACTTAACAGCTGAAAATTTAAAAAAAAACACACAATTCTTTTTCCATACTAATGAGAAGCAGAATAGAATTCTAATTATTTCTGGAGAAAAGTTCAAGAAAAATAAGGAAGTGCAAGTAATACATTGTCAGTAACTTAAAACCTTACATTAGATCTTTAGGGATCAGTTACATTAAAGACTATAAACCTATTTACTGTCATTATCAAATTACACATTTCCTTGAACTTTTTAAAACCCAGCTACAAAATAAAATCGGTAATATAAATATCTACTTTAAAAGTCCCTACCAAGTGAATAGAAACTTTAATTTTATATATTTCACAAAATGTATTAGCAAACTGTCAGAAACTCAAGGGTCCCACCCTCTACCCTTACAAGGAGGATTACATGGTAAGAAACTGAGGCGGCAAAATCTCTAACAGAAAAGAAAAATTATAGAAAGGACCCAAAGGGAAAATAATTGAAAGCAAAAAAAATTCAGGAATACCCTAAAAGCGGTAAAAATTCTAATCTACACTCGCAGCTCTTACCCTTGACAGCACAGAACAGAGTTTCCTGCCTTATACATTTTGAACTTGCAATTCTGAAACGCTAAATCCAAAGACAAAGCCGCCCTGGGGAAAATAACAATTGCGCAACAGATCAACAGCTCCAACTTGTCCCTTGGCCCCAGCGCGGGGAGGCTCGCACGCTATAAGCAGGAAAGGGCCAACTGAGGGCCGCCGTGACAGCCAACCGGCCGCTGTCGCCGAGGCCAAGGCCACGCACGCGGTGCGCCACCGGGAGGCAAGCGCTGCTGGAACTAGCGGCCCCGGGCGTGCCCGACTAGGACCTCAAGTCCTCATTGTGGTCCGCACTCCAGGCGGCCGGCGAGGGCCAGACCACAGGAGCGCGCGGAGCTCAGCCGGCGCCGCACGTCGAAGCGTCAGAGCGCACAGGGTGATCCGAGACTTTCTCCTCCACCCCCGGAGCGCCGGCTCTGCGGGATCAGAGCGCGAGCCGCAGGACTCGCTGGTCTCGGCACAGCGCGCCCACAGACGGCTGGCGGGGAGAGCGCGCGGCCCCGCAGCCCGCGCCCGCGGAGATCTAGGGCCAAGCGCGCGGAGCCAGGGCTGCGGGTCTCGGAGCGCAGTGGGCCTTAACTCCCCCGAGAGCGGCCCCGTGACTAGGCACATTTTTGCCGGCTCCGAGTCTGGAGTGCCGCGCAGCCCCGGAAAGGGCCGGCCTGCGCCGGCTCAGACAGCGGCGTCCGCCCCCTCTGCCCCACCGCCTCGGGTCCGCTCCGACTCGGAGTCAGGGGCGCCGCTTCCTCGCCCCAGGCTGACGCGGCGCCCAGCCCTCCCCGCACACCCCCGGGGCGCCCTCGGGAGCCCAGACGCGCCGACTGACGGTCGGGCCGCCCGGACGCGCGCTCGCCGCCCGCGGCGTCCCGAAAGTTCGCGCCGCTCCTCCTGAACCCACTCGCCGGCGCCGCTCCTCCCGGGCCGGCCCGCCAGCCCCGCTCCGGGGCGCGGTCCCCGCACTCCCTGCCCGCGTCCCGGCACCACCGCGCGCCCGCAGGACCGGGCAGCACCTGCTGGGACGGCAGTCCCGGCGGCGACAGCTCCAGGTCCATCATGCTGAGCTGGCGGTCGTGGCTGGGCTCCCCGACGGCAGCACTGTCCCGCCTGCCTGCCTGCCTGCCGAGGCGCCGGGCGACAGAGCGGGGCTGTTACGGCAGCGCCGGCTCCTTCGGATCCCGGGTCTAGTAGTTCGGTCGCCCGCGCTGACTTGCGGGCCAGGCTCCGGGCCGCCCCGCCCCGCCCCGGCCCGGGGGCGTGGTCAACCGGGCCCCGCCTCCTCGGGCAGCCCGGCCCGGCTCCCAGGAGCCACCGCCCACGCGCCCGCTCAGCTGACGCAAGGAGCCCGCGGTCTAGGGGTGCCGGTGCGGCAGGCTGAGGTTCAGGGGGCGGGGCGGCCCCCGAGAGCAGACCCTCGGCTCCGGATCCTATCGCTTGGCTCGGCCCCCCCTCCGCCTAGGAGTGGGAGATTAGGAGTTGTTTGCTGAAGGCCGCTCGGCCCGGGCCCTTTGCAACAGTTTAAACAGTTGGAGCAAACAGCCCGCAGAGCCGGCGGGGCGCTGGTGGGGAGTTGCGCCTCTCGGTTGGGGCCGGTGGAGCCTCGGCCACTTTATCTTGTTTTCCGGCGCAGAACGGCGCCAGCCGGGGGCCCAGGTGGTGCGAGCCGCCTGCTGCCCTCGGGCCCCTCCTGGAGCTGGACCCGGAGGGCGCTGTGTGCCCCCCCCCCCGCCCAGGACCTGGGCCACGCCGGGAGCTCGTGCTCGCCGTCACCCGGAGCGCCCTCTGGCCGCGCCCGGCCACGGGACCGAGCGGAGCTGCGCTTCCAGACCCGGCCGGCGACCTTCCCAGCCCGCAGTGGTTAAGAATGTCCTCAGGGCCGCGTACTCGAGATGCAGGAGGAAGGAACACTGTCCAAAGTGATCTGTGTAGGATGGGCCTGCTTTGTAAAGACGTCGAGGAAAAAAATTGGATGGCATCTAATATATGAATAGTTGTAAAATGGCGAATGATTTTTATCTTTCTCCTTGTGACTTTAAGTGTGTCTTAAATCTACAGCGAATATTTCATCTTTTAAAACATTATTTAAAAATTATTTCTACCAGTTGCAGGGTGAGGGAGTTTTTGCAGGGATGTGTGTGTAATATATACAAACTTTAAAAAATCATTGCCTACCGAAAACTTAAAGTATTTGAAAGCAGGAATATTTTGAATTTAGAACTAATTTAAAAAGAATAGATGAGGTTTTTTTGTAATGCATTAACAAACTCTCTAGGAAACCTAGTGTGCATTTTCAGACTTCATGAAATTATTCAAAACTTGGTGAGACAGATAATACCAAGCAGTGGTTTTACTATTTTATTCTAAAACCAGGATATGAGGGTGCCTGGCTAGAGCAGATCAACACCCCTAACTGAAAAAAAAAAAAATTACTTTCTCTTGGTTGCATAACTTGATACCCCCAGGATTTGTGTGTAAATTTATATGTTCAAGTGCTCTTTGAGATAAGTGAAGCCTAAATTAACTACTTGTAATCGAAGCAAGCTATTCAACTTGAATTAAACCTTTTCACCTGTTTAGTGAGACTTCTGAAAAATGATCTGACACTGAAAACAAGCCTGGGGGAAATTTACAAAGAATCTTACACCAAAGAAGCAGAGACATATGAAATGGTATTTCTGTTAAAGGAGACTAGAGTGTGAAGTTAACAATTCAGGTTACTTATTAAAACTACTGCTTCACAGTAGGCAGACGATGATCCCAAAGTCCTTTCTGAACAACATAGTTAATGCCCTGGAGTTTGTAAAGCGTTTTGTATTTCCTTGTTAAGCAACAAAGTTTCCAGAGGGTTTAGATTGAATTACTTTTACAAAACTACAGTTTGCTGGGAGTAATATTATTTCAGGCACCTGGGAGTGCATATTTCCAGAGGGAGGAGAGGAATATGGTAAGAGTCTAAACATGTTAAAGAAAGGAAAAATAAGCACTAAAGGAAAGCTGTTTGGTTGAATGGTGGTTCAGGACAAGAAAGAGGACACCTGCCTCAGACCACCCATGTCAAGGGATCTGAGCACACCCGGAATTGTTGCTAGCTCCCCATAAGAGCCCACACCCTTGTCTTGCTCTCTAAAGACATGTCTTGCACATGGGGCTGTGGGGGTGCAGGGTCTATGCTATGAAGTACCAGAGAAGTAGGAACTAGGAGGTACTGATTTTGCTGTCCTCTTTCAGTGCCGGGGGAGCCTGCTTACTGCTAGGCTCGTTTATCTATTGTTTTTCACCCTAGTTGGTTTCACTGACCCTTGCATATTTTCATTAATATCCATGTTATTGCTCCCTTTAAAAAGACGGCTCTCCGTGTGTTTGAAGTGTGTCAGAATTGTGATGCTTGGCTCCAGTGTCTCACAAAAACAGGCATCTTCCGGGAATGCTTGCGTGCACAAAGTTTAGGGAATGGCGATGCATTGATTCATTGTTCCACTTTTTCTTGCACTAATCTGTCAAGCTGCAAGACCCAAGAAAGTACCAACTATTTCAAAATCCTCCACCTCTTCCAGCCTCCTTCCTCTTACTACCACTTCCTCTCACTTATATACCATGCTGAAGCTAGTAAATATTCATACTTTGGGAATTTGTTCAGCATACAGGGTAGCAAGTTTGCGAAGATAAACCACCTACCAGATGCTGAAGCCCACGTGTAATCTCAAGGTTGGCCCTGAGACTTGGTGCAGAAGGACAGAAATGCCATGATGCCAGATCGCAGCCTAAGCCAGAAAAAGTCCTGATGCTTTCAGTTGCATAATTTTGGAAGTCAGCCATCATGTTAAAAGTCTTGACTACCTTGATGGAAAGAAAACCATATATGATGAAACTTAAGTAGAGAGAGAGGCTTTGTGAACTCAGACACCAGATAAGTAAATGAAGAGACCGTCTTGGATGGTCAAGCCCCAGAGGACTTCAGCCCAGCTGCCATCAGACTGCAAGCACAGAGGAGAAACTGCAAACAAGACAGTGTAACACTGCCTAGCGGAGCCCAGTTGCCCAAAGAACTGTGAGAGATTATGATTAATACATGATGTTTATAATTCGGGGGTGGTTTGTTTCACAGTAGTAGATAATCAAAATACCGTGGATTGACTATCAAAAGTGAGGTGACTTCTGGCTTTTTTATTTGTTAACCACCACTGAGTGTACCAATGACAATACTTTGTGATTTAATAGTCGCAAACCCTCTGAGTCAATTCTTTCTTCAGACAAGATGGGTGCATTTAAGGTAGTATGGCCATAAATAGTCATTCTTTATTTCAGAGGGAGGAGAGTAATATAAGAAATGAGGAAGTATTTTTCTTACAATATTTATAGTAGTCGTTGCCACAGTTTTATACCATTAGATAGATGATGGCAAGATAGTGCCCTTATTCAAAGAACCTGAAGAGCACAGGCATTTCCTCAGTTGTGTAGATGGTGGTATAAATGCACACTGAGGTTCTGACCTCAACATGACCTCGTTTATACCAGTTATACAAGATGCTTGCTGAAGAACTGAGGAGGGAATTTGAGCTTAAACAGCAGCCTGCCCAGTGGGTGAACTGCACTCCAGTACAACAGTGTTCAAAGTATTTGGTGTGTTAAGTTCAAAAAACCCTTAACCTTGGTTCCCTGGTCTGCACACCTTGCTATGCAAACTAGGGCTACAAAGAGCTGTCTGTATGTACAAAGCCAGTTTCAGCATAGGAGGGTTTCCTGTTCACCACAGGCTCAGTGCCCTGGAGGAACAGCAGCAGTGCAATCAGTTAAGAAGCAGGTTTGAAAGAGTTGTTTTCTATCACAGGTGTTGATAACAATAAAAATACGTATGGAT
The DNA here is from genome assembly GCA_004027295.1 of Dolichotis patagonum. Taxonomy (NCBI): domain Eukaryota; kingdom Metazoa; phylum Chordata; class Mammalia; order Rodentia; family Caviidae; genus Dolichotis; species Dolichotis patagonum. Next base: position 54,700 of record PVJX010003242.1, on the reverse strand, counting down.
AGGAAGAATACTGAATGTATACACTCCAAAATGTTAACTATTATTCATTACTTGGAGACTTGACTTTGTTTGTCTCACTTTTGCCTGTCTGTATTTTATAAGTAAACATTTATTACTTTTAGAAGGAGGAGGAGGAAGGAGGAGGAGGAGCCAAAGAAGAGGAGGAAGAAAAGGTGAAGTGAAGGGAACACTGACTTTTTTCCCAAGCCCCTGGGTCTGTTTTATTTTCAAATTGAATTTTAGCTGGGCATGGTGCTGTACACCTGTAATCCCAGCACTTGGGAAGCTGAGACAGGATTGCCTCAAATTTGAGGCCAGCCTGGGCTACAAACCGTGGCCCTGTCTCAAAAAAACAATAAACAAGGGCCAAGGATTTAGCTCAGCAGTGTAAGTGTCTGCCCAGCAAGCGCTAGGTCGTGAGTTTGATCTCCGGCACACCCCCCTCTCCGAACAAACCAATAAACAAACAAAAAAACAAAACTGAATTTTAACCACAAGTTTTGCAAATCTTCTCATCTGTATTTACTTGAGTGGAGCCTGGAGAATTCTACCACATCTTTAACTGTGGTTGTGGAAAGGGTCTAAAATCCTTTTCTCTTTCAATTTGCTGCTGTATTTGCAAAGTTTCCGAGCAGAATGGGTGTTTGCAGACAAAGGTGGAATTTTATGAGGAGAGACTAAGAATTGCAGCTTTGAAGGGCAAAGTTGCCTATGTACGTATAACACTGCTGGTTAAGAAAAATAAGCAAAATACATAAACACTTAGGCCTAGAGCTGTGTTGGCAGGGCTGATTTGCAATATCAATGATAGGGGTAGGATATGAAATACTTTCATTCTCATCTTTGTATTTGTCTGTATTGTTCTTTGTAGAAACTTTAGGGTTGGGGGAAATAAACTTTTTATTTTGTACAAAAAGCAGGATACAGTGAATAGAAGTGAAGAGCATCTTCATAAACAGGCCTTGCAGATAAAATATGTAACTTTCTAGAAGCGTGGAAACTGAAAAGGGAAAGTAAGGTTTGCTAAGATATTTGTCTTCTGACATTTTTTAATATTTTATTACATACATAGACTTTCACTTTGCCGTTGGAGTAATGTTAGAACTAAAAGGGACCTTAAACCATTGTCTGGTCCAGATATGGGAAATAATTTTCCTTTTGGTTTTCAGCTCTGCTCTATAGAGAGTGGTTATCTATAGTGCTTTAGTGAGGAGTATTCAAAAAGCAGCTTCCGAGTTTGGTAGAAAAAGTGCAGTGGTTGATGAACAATGTCTGCCACAAGCACAGAATTACCTGGACTGGTGAAATTTACCAGCTCCCCCCTCCCCCATCTAGTTCAACCTTCTTCTTTTACATTTGAGGGAACCAAGGGGTCAGTTGGTTACTAGTGATCACAGAGGTGGCTATTAGCAGGGCCAGAAATAGAATAACATTTCCTGACTCCTGGTATTACATTCTTCCCACATAACAACTTGAGTTGCACTTTTGAGCTCAAATCTTGTCCTGAACCACACTAAAGGATCAAGTATAAATTTTGTTTGTATATTATCACAACCTTTTGGAAAGAATTAATAAACCAGTTTATTAGTGATAATGCATATTTTATAGATATTTTATGTAAATCCAAGAGATATGATTGTACTTAATGTTATAAGTCAGTAAGTTCAAGGCCAGGGGGAAAAAAAAAGTTCAAGGCCAGGCACGGTGGCACATGCCTATAGTCCCTACACTCTGGAGGCTGAAGCAGGAGGATTGCCATAAGTTTGAGGTCAGCCTGGGCTACATAGTGAATTTGAGGGCAACCTGGACTACATAGGAAGACCCTGTCTTAAAAAAACAGAAACAAACAAACCAAATTCAAGAAAATTACTATCTGAAGATGGCTGGTTTCAAAGCCAAGATTTAGTCCACACCAGATCAGGTCTCTGTAGAATCTTTTGGCTTGTGTTGTATTTACTGAGTATGACAGAGCTCCCTCAAGATTACACTTTTCTACATTTTATTTAATTAATTCCCTATGGACAGAAAAGTATTTTTCACTGTGGAGGGAAAACTTGCAAACAAATATGAGAACAGGATTTCTGCATTAAGAATTGAAAAGAGAAAGGCAGGGAGAAAGTAATTTTTTTTCTTGCAACTTCTAACCTTTTAAACCTAATGGCAGGGTTTATATTTTTCTCTTTTAATAAAAGGTTTTACAGCAGGATAAAAAAAATACTGATGAGACTATAAGTCATTGGAGCCCTTGCACTTATTTCCAGTAAGTTAAATTCCTTTAGTTGTATACTTCCAAAAAGCCTAAACTACAGGTAAACCTGAACAGTCTATATCTAGCCCTCCCTGCTGGTAAGATCAAGGTAACCACTCATATTTTCCTTGTAATCAAATACAGAACATTTTGGTCTTGGGCTCATAAACAAAAAAGTTTACGTTGATAAACTTACTAATTCACTTGCCTTTTTTTTTTTTTAACCTGCCAACATTTATTGTGCTTGTACTGTGTGTCCTAGCCATGAGTTTTAGATCCTTTATTTCTCTATAATTATATGAGGACTATGAATAGCAACAACAACCAGAAACGAAAGCAAATATTTATTGATTGTTGGGGATCTTGTACTTTATATGAATTAGTTCATTTAATTCTCTCAGGAAACCAAAGACAAATTATTACCCCCACTTTAGAAATGAGGAGGGCTGGGGATTTAGCTCAGCGGCATAAGCGCCTGCCTGGCAAGTGCGAGGTCATGAGTTCAATCCCCAGCACCAAAAAAAAAAAAAAAAAGAAATTAGAAATGAGGAAACAGCTGGGCGTACCAGCCTGTAGTCCCTGCACTCTGTAGTGGGAGAATAGCCATGCCAGCCTTAGCTATGTAGTGAGTTCAAGGCCAAGCCAACTCAACTACATAGCCAGACCCTGTCTCAAAAAAAACAAAAGAAAAGAGAGAGAGAAAACTGAGAGCTGAAGAGGCTAGATAATTCTATGTTGAGACAGTACTGATTAAGCCAGTAACTTTAAAGTTCTTAACCATGACCGTATGCTACGACCCATAGTGTTTTAAACAATCACAAGGGTTAGTTAGATTTGGGTAGAAATGATTTGCAATATTTGGCCAAAAGTCATCCAGTCATTTTGTTATTCATTTAAAAACACAGTTGAATACTTAATGAAGACCATGCTTGTCATTTGCAGGAAGATGAAGTTGAGTTAAATATGGGTTCTGTCTTTGGGTCTTTGCAGCACAGTAATAAAACATCACTATTGTCTAAAGCAAGCAAGTACCAAAGAAGCAGGCCATTGACTGATCCCGCCTAATGGCAGGGGACCAGCGTTTTCTCTTTTCATTTCATGCAAAGTCAACACAGTTTTTTATTTTGTGTGCGCATGGGTGTGTAGGGTAGTAGGAGGACTAGGGATAAAACCCGGGCCTTCATATATTCTAGGTGAATTATTTTCTTTAAGGGAAAAAACCCAGCTTTATTGAGGTGTAAGTGACCATAAATGAGACATAGTTAAAGTACACAGTTTGATGAGCACATCACCACAAGATAACAAATATGCTCACCACCCCCAGAAATCTACTTTTCCCTCAGTTTTAATGCTGCTGCTTCTGCCTCATTTGCCTTCCCTAGGCAACCATTGATCTAGTTGCCATAAGATTAGTGTGCATATTCTAGGATATCATAATAGAATCATATAGTGCCCGCTTTTTAAAATTTTGGCTTCTTTCATTCAGCATAATTGAAATTCATCTGCATTGCTGCATGTATGGAGAATTAACTCCTTTTCATAGTTAAGTAATACTTTGTTATGTGAATATATCAGAATTTGTTTCTCTATTCACATGTCATTAGGCATTGGGTTGTTTTCATTTTTAGCTGTTATAAGTAAAACATTTAAACATTCATGTATGTGTCTGTTATTATTCCCATCAACAGTTTACTGAAGTTAGGTTCCTCCCCAACCTTGCAAAGGGGAATCATTTCAAATTATATGTGTGTGTGTATGCTTTTTAAATTAAATTTAATTTTTTTTGTGCCAGGGATCCAACTTGTGACCTCACATTTGCCAGACAGGCTCTGTGCCACTGAGCTATATCCCCAGCTACGTATACTTTTTTTTTTTTTGAAGAGTAGAATATATTTATTGAGAGAAAGCTTCTGTCTGAAGAGAGACAGGAGGGGTCCCAAGTGGGTTGCCCCATATACTTTTTAATGACTAAAAATACTGTTTGTTTCATGGCATGATAGTTTAATGTATAATATAATGCTTTTTTAAATCATGGCTATATATTCTAAACTGAGAGGAGTACAGAATAAGCTTAGCAACTTTCTTGTTAGATAATCAAAGAGGAGTTATGGTAAGAAAATATCATAAACTATTAAGAGGACATAAAAATTTCAGGAAGTATAAAGTATGCACTTTATTTTTAGATTTTTTTTTTTTTTTTTTTTTTTTTGGTACTGGGGATTGAACTCACGACCTCATGCTTGCCAGGTGGTCGCTTAAGCCACTGAGCTAAATTCCTAGCCCTTTGTTTTTGTTTTTGTTGTTGTTTTGAGACAAGTTCTCGCTGTATAGTAGTCCAAGCTGGCCTTGAACTCACTAGGTAGCCTAGGCTGGCCTCAGACTCTCAAGGATCCTCCTGACTCAGCCTTCTGAGTGCTGAGATTAAAAGGCATGGCCACTATGCCTAGTTCTAAAATAAGAACCTGAATGAAAATTTGAGCTCTTAAAAACAAACACTACAAAACACTAAGATTATATTTTCAAGTGGTGCCTCAGAATTTCCTCTGCAGCTGAGGGTGTAGACCAGTGGTAGTACATGTACATAGCATGAGTGATGTCTTGGGTTCAATCCTCAGTGTTAAAAAAAAAAAAATTTATCCTACTACTGTGTGTTGATAAGCCTGCTCTGTTTTCTCAGCTTTACTGAGCTGTATTACCTGATTCTTTTTTCTTTTTGACTATTTCCCTTTGAAATCCTAGTTATCATCATAGATAATTTTAATCAAATTGGCTAAGACAATTTACTAACTACCTTGAGAAGGCCACTGCAGTTTGTTTTTTTTTTTTTTTTGAGGCTCTAAATACTGAAACAATAAATGTTTTATCACAATACTGAGTCATAAGGTAGAAGTAGGTTTGTTGTGGTTCACTATAGACTTTCTGTGAAAGAACAGGGGAAGAAAGTACTATATTGTCAGTAGCAGTAAATTCATACATATTTCCAATTGCTCACTACAGTTGGAAGGTCAGATAATACTAACACTTGATCTTCTTACAACCAATTCAATTTAATAATAAAATAAGCTGTGTGAATTGTGTGAAATGTCCCATGTGTAATTCGAATCTATTGAGCACTGACTACGTACAAAACTGTACTTCCAGATACCTTATATACATCATTACTAATCTTCACAATAACCATTCTACCCATGATAATGTTACTCTAATCTGATTCAGTATTTTAACCAAAGCCACATAGCTCCACAATTCAGTAACAGGGTTAAAGTTCCACATAGCAGAGATCATATGCAATCCTGGGTTTAGCTTTCTCCAAAAACCTTTGCTCTTTTCACCGGATCAAGGTAGGCCACAAAATACCTGCCAATGCTTTGTGAATCATGGGACTGTGACCTGCACTACAGTTTTTTGTCACTGACTTCATTTATTTCTTTAGAAAAAAAGAGTTGCTCAGGCTGGCCTTGAACTTGCAATCCTCACCCTTCTGCCTTCCCAATAATGGGGATTACAAACATGTACCGCCGCACCCAGCTCACTAACTTCATTTAAGTGTCTGATATAATTTGAAGGGCAAAGCATGATTTCATGCTATTGGGCTATATAAAGCTATATAACGTATGCTATAATTTCCATGTTGAAATTCAGTCTAAGATTTCCACATATTTATTTTTCTATTTGCATGGTATTACCTGTTGCAACCTAGCCAGGGACCAGCAGACACTACATTGGGAGAGTTTGGGGAATATTTTTATTTCCCCCTTGATTGTTACTTAGTATTTCTCTACTATTGATCTACATGTATAAATACAGAAAAGAAATTATAAGGGCCCTGGAAACTTGTATCTATTTCCTAGTGGTTCATGGGTTAATTTGATGAGTATGACTAAGAGATATAATTCAGACTTTACAGTCTAACTCCATAGTCCAAGGTCTTCACTTAAAAGTTAACTGCCAATCAATGCCAGATTCAATCGTGGGATTTTACTCAAATTATCTCCTTTACTACAGGTCACATTCATAATTTGAAGTGTTTGTTCCTTGCTTTCAGTAAGCTATGCATTGATCATTTACTAAAGAGTGGATGTCTTGCTTCTCTGAAGGCTTAAGTAGGAGATATGTGTTCCAAGGTGAGTCACACCAATGTGCTAAAAGAAGAAAGATCAGGTACCTTTTAAAAACATAAGCATATAGTAAAAAAAATACCATAGTATATTTAAAGATATAGTAGACTTGGAACGGAAAGGCAAAGACATAGAACAAAGCTGTTCAAATAACAAAATAAGGTTATAGGAAGGTTTGAGAGTAAAAGGCAAAGAAGTACAATGGGAGAAAAATAGTAACTAACTTCACTTAGACATTGTAATGACTCAGACTAACAGTTACCCAATATTATTTCATAGACCTCCTGGACCTCAGAAATACATCTACACTTATAACTCTCTGTGAAGAAATTGAGGTTTTTTAACTATCAAATGACGATCATGTCTTCTTCCAGTATTAATGCAAATCAAAATTTCTCAACTTTACATTTTTGACAGATTCTGCTGGGGTAGAAAAAGGAAGTGCTAGAGACTCAGATCTGGTTTAACTGCATACAGTCCTGGAAAAGTTGTTGAATCTCATTGGTTAATCTCGTCTGCACAATGATGGTTGTTGAGAGGCAAATGGCATTAACCTCTTTAAAGTTACAGAGGAGCAATCAGAATCCTGTGAAAGGCTCATCTGAAAACAAAACCTTACTACGTGAAAAGCAGTGATGTAACAATAGGCCACTGCCGATCCACAGCTACAGAATATATAGCTCCTTGTAAACATTCATGGTACTTGACATAATGAAAAGAAACACTGGTCTGACCTCGACATGCCCTAGAGATTGTTCCAGTTAGGAAAAAAAAAAAGATTGCCTTAGACATCAGCTCCTCAAGAGCTAGAGATTGTCCTTCATCTTCTGAGCCCTATTGCTTTTTTTTTTTTTAATGTTACCCGACATACAGACACACTCTATAAACAATGCATGCTATTTGAGCGAATGATTGCATGAATAAATGTGCTCATTTCTAATGTTTCTTCTAATATCAACACACTGCTTTTATAAGACGACGGGATAGTGTGCTGAATAAACACTGTTTGGTTGTGTTTTATTAGGGCACATGTATTAAAATATCAACTGCTTGTTTGGCAAGAGACCTTGGTATTTATGTTGAAATGGAGAGGCTGTTTATTTCAGCTTGTATATCTTTTTGTTAATAAATATTTATAACACTCATTTTCTACCCTTTAAGGAATTTTCTAACATGAAGGAACAAGAGCTTGAATAAGTCTCTGCAATGTGAGGTTTGCTTCATTGCACTAGTAGAATATCAAGTTCTATTCAGAAAATATAATATTGGTAGTGGAAAACAAAGAATAACTTTTGCAACTTTTAATGTTTCTAACTTAGGAGACTCTTGCTGGCTGAATATTGTGGTACTGCTTGCCAAGAATTTGTAGAAGGCATAAAAACTTTAATTTGTTGAAATGTTAATGTCTTAATTTCAAATCTAAAAAATACTTAACCCATTAAAAGCTAATGGCCTCTACTATTCACTGGCGAATTGCTACCTAATGCAGGGTTATTTTCCACTTCCAACTTAAATATCACTGAACTCATACAGGACTGGGAATGCTGTGTAAGCCCAGGGGCGTCTCTGTGAGCCTGCAGAAGGTCATTTATCTTTGGCCTAAGTGGATTTGGCAGCACCAGAACCTAATTCCAGGGACTCAGAAAGCAGTGCTTTCCTGGCCTGATAATTTAAGTCTCCTATCTGTTTTTCAAAGAGAGATTGCTGATGTTGATTTTTCGTGAGTGGTAGTTTAGGGTACAGGAACATTACTTCCTGCCTTATGTATGTATATGTTATTTGATTTCTAAATGCAACCTTTTATATGTTTAATATTTGAATTAGTAATATATAGTCATGATTCAAACACTCTAAAGATATAGCCAGACGCAGTGGCACACACCTATAATCTCAGTACTCTGTGAGACAGAGACAGGAGGATTGCAAATGCCAGCCCAGCCTGGGCAATTTAGTAAGACCCTGTCTCAAACTTTTTAAAAAATAGAGTTAGGGATGTAGTTCAGTGTGAAGGCCTTCAGTTCAATCCCCAACACCAAAAAATTCATTATTTTTTTTTTTAAGTTTTAGAAAATATAAAGGAATGGAAATGGGGACTGCCTTGTTGTGGTTATTAAACATTATATATATATATATATATATATATATATATATATATATATATAAAATTATCACAGTGTCCTATATATATATTTCAAATATTCATTAATTTAATCATTAAATTAAAAAGTAATAAAAGTAAATATATTTGAAAGGTTAAAAAGTCTCTCCTGCCAGGTGTGGTGGTGCACACCTGTAATACCAGCACTTGGGAGACTGAGGCAGGAAGATTGCTGTGAGTTTGAGGCCAGCCTGGGCTACATAATGAGTTTATGTTCAGCCCACACTAAAAAGCAATACCCTATCTCAAAGGAAAAAAAAAGTCTTTCTTTATCCTATTTTCACTCAATATCCTCCCTTTTTTCCCTCCAATTCACTAATACTATGTCTTTATAGAATCATTTCAGACAAATATATATGCAAGCATATACAAATATACTAGTTTTTCCTTTTTCACACAATAACACATAGTGCATTCTGCTACGCACCTTGTGTTTTTCACTTAAAATATCTTAGAGATTTTTCAGTATTAGTGCAACACGTAGAACATTCTCATTTTTAATGTATTTTTCTTTTTAAGGCAGCGCATTATTCCATTACCTGGATAAATCATGATCCATTTAACTAACTGCACATTAATAAACATTAGATTGTTTCCAATCATGCTGTTGTGATTATTGCTGAAATAAAAACCCTTTCAATTTAAGTCATTTTAAACTTATTAATTCTCTTTTTAACCCCCCAATTTTATTTTTGATTGACAGATAATAATTGCATGTCCTTACAGATATGGAGTCAATGTTATAGAGCAATTAAATCAAGTTAATTACTGGATCATTTTATATGCCAAGTACATTCATTCATCAAAATTCGTTTTTGGTTTTTTTTTTTTTTTTTGGTACTGGGAATTGAACTCAGGACCTTGTGCTTGCCAAGTAGGCACTGTGCCACTGAACCATATCTCCAGCCCATCAAATACATTCATAAGATAAATTTATTTTAAAAGGATTGTTGGATTGAGAATATATGCCTTATTAGATTGAAGATCTTATAGAATCACCCTCTGTAGAATTGCAACAATTTATAATCCCAAAGATAGGTTATAAAACTTTTAGATTTTTGAAAATATAAATAAACACGTTCTTACTTTTGTGTATTTTTCTATTGGGTTGTTGGGTTTTTAAACTCAGGTATTCTAGCAGTGCTTTGTATATAGAGTTCTTTGCCTGTGATGTGAATTAAAAATACATTTCCTACCTCATTATTTGTCTTTTGACTTCGATTATGGTGTTGTTTTATTTATTTAGCCACATGCAGAATTTTTCCATTTTTACATACTTGGATTCTTCTAATAGCTTCTAGATTTTTTTTTTTCAGTCCTGAGGATTAAGCCCAGGACCTTGCCGCTGAACTACATGTTCAGCTCTTGTTTGGGTCTCACCATGTAGTTCAGGCTGGCCTTAAACTCACTGTGTAGCCCAGGCTGGCCTCAAACTTGGAATCCTCCTACCTCAGCCTCCTGAGTATTGGAACGACTGCTCAGATTACAGGCATGTACCACCACACCCAGTTGGCTCCTAAATCTTGAGTCACATTTACAAGGACAATTTGGGTCAAGAAGAAATTTTCTCATAGCTTTATTGTAATGATTTTAGTTTAAATTTTTGCATTTAAAGCTATGTTTTTGTACCTTAATATACAGAGTGAGGTTTGAATCCAGTATTCCTGATAATTTCTGACTGATTTATAAAGTCACCTTTATCAGATATTACTTGTGATTTCTGGATGTATCTGGTTGTACACTAGAATATTTTCATCTGTTCTTTTGACTTGTGTGGTCATTTTTAGGTCATTTCACATCATTTTATTTTTGTTTATTTGTTTTTTACATTGGAAATTGAACTCAGACAGAACTTTGCACTTGCCAGGCAGGTGCCTATACCACTGAACTATAACCCTGGCTCTCACATTGTTTTAGTTACTGAACTTTATAATATGTATTTTCTTTCTTTCTTTCTCTTTCTTTCTTTCTTGGTACCAGGGATCAAACTCACGGCCTGCACTTCCAGGCAGGAGCTATGCCGCTGAACTCTATTCCTGGCCCCCTATAATGTGTTTTAATATCTGTTAGGCTAACTGTTTTTCCATCCCCCATACAGATATATATATTTCTCTTCTTTTCAGGATATTCCTAGCTATTCCTCCCATGACCCTAGTATATGTCTGAGAATTAACTTGTCAAGTTCAGAAGGAAAATAGGTTGGTATTTTTATCGTGAACATGTTAAAATATTGTTAGCTAAGAGAGGTGCAGCATTTTAATAAATTTTAATTTTCCTATTCAGCTAGGTCTTCCCACTCGTTTAAAGCTTTTGAGAGGGTCTTTGGTTTTTGTTTTAAAGTTTTCTACATATAGGGCTTGTATATTTCTTGTTAAATTTGTTCCTAAGTATTTTCCTTGGTTTTACTGCTATTTTAAATAAGATCCTTCATATACACATTTTATATATAGAGAGAAAGCAAAGTTGGTTATTGTATATTAATCTTGCATCTTTTTATTGAATTGTCTTATTATTCATGATAACTTTTCAATTGAGTCTCTTGAGTTTGAAAACACCTATATCATCTGCAAAAAAAGTGAAAATATCTCTCTTTCTTCTCCATTCTTGTACTTTCCATTTTTTTTTTCTTTTCGGTACCAGGGATCAAACTCACTACCTCACGTTTGCCAGGCAGGAGCTTGTGCTGCTGAACTAAATCCCCGACCCCTCTTTTCCATTCTTATACTTGGAGGTTTTGTGTGGTTACTGATATTGTTCTGGGTGCTGGGGCCTCACATACTAAACACACAATCAGCAATGGAGCTACATCCATGGCCCCCTGAAGCCATTATTGTGCCAAATCATGATTGCCAGTGCCTTTGGGAAGGTTTTGAACTAATGCTAGTACAGTGAGCACTCACTCTTGTCTGATTCCTAACATTGGTGGAGCTGCCTCCAGTCAAGTGGAATGATGGGTGGATACATTTTGCCATGTTCCTATTCTACTGGGTACTTCTCACCAGGTTGTTGAAATCCCAAGCATTTTACTAAATGTGTGCCAGCGATATTCTGTTCTGACCTATCTACCCTCCCTTTCTCCAGTCTCTCTCTTTTTTTGTAAATAGGTGGTATTTTTTAAAATTTTTTTTTATTTTAAAGGGGGTAAAATTAAACACAACAAAACAGAACAGAACGGGACATAAGAAAGCATAACTTTCAAAGCTAGACAACCAGAGATCTTCACTATCTGTCATATTGTCTCTTGTTTTCTTCCAAATGGTTGTCCATATCTTTGCATATGGGGAGCTCATACTAAATAATATAGCCAATCTTTTCACAAGATGTGTAATTAACTTGCTAAGGGGAGGGGGGACATGGGATGGGGGATAGGACGACATGAAATGTTTGATTCTCAGCCCGAGTGCTGGCAGAGAGGGGAGGAGTTCCTTGTTCTCCCAGTACCCCAAGTTATCCGCATGGTGCAGGTCCGGATGCACTAGGGTCTCTCTCCTTCGGGCTGCAGAAAGTCTGCCACACTCACCTGCTATTTCCTTCTGATGAATTGACCATTCCATTTCCAAAGTTCTGAAATAGCCAACAGACCACAGAAAGAATTCTCTTTAGGCTCCTGTTTGAAACCAGCAGCTATAGCAATCTGCTGGCTTTGCTTCAGGGTCACTCTCCAGTCTCTTGCTTCTGCCTTTCATTGGCTGGTCCTAACCAGAATCCAGAGGGGAAGTTAACCCCTAACTCAGAGCAGGGAGGGACAGGACTACGAACAGACCTGAAAGTGCAGACAGGGTGTATCCAGGGCAGATGGCAATAACCTAATGAAACAACCTCTCTTCAATAGTTGAGAACAAAAAGATTATTATGACTGGCAAAAGTAATTTTTTAAAAACAATCTTATTTTCATTTAATTAAATAATTTTTGAGTATGTTTTGTGTTTTCGAGACAGGGTCTTGCTATGTAGTTTAGGCTGACCTTGAACTCACAGTGGTCTTCCTGCCTCCATTTCCCAAGTGCTGGGATTACAGGCACGCACCACCATGCCCAGCAAAAGCTATCATCTTGAAGCTAATTAGCACTATCTTTATTTTTTTAAAAAGTAAGAGAAAACTGTGAGATCTTGGCCATTTTTGCATGGAAGCCGGCTGCTGTTAACCTTTCCAAATTTGATGTTAGCAGATCCACAAATTGCATTTCCTGGTCTTGAGTCACTTTCAAGATTAAGCTTGAACGTAATTTCTCCTGTATCTATAATCTTATTTTTAAAACCTCACCACTCTTTCCTCAGACCTAAAAATAATGCTCCAGCATGGGAAATACTGGGCAGCTCAGTCGTCAGCACCAGAACCAGGCACTGTATCTGCTGGGAAGGCTCCAGAAGAACATGCCCATTCTCTGGGACCCTTGGCCAGCCTGCAGGAGCGCTCCATTCGCTGTGGTGACGCCTTGCATCATTGTGCTGGCTTTGGGGGCAGTGATTTCACCTGATTGTACCACATGATTACTACCCCCCCCTTCATTTTCTGTCAGACTTTTGGGAACACTCCGGGCTCCACAGCAATCCTGGCCCTCTAGTGTACTGGCTGCATATTCAGGAGATATCATGGCTTACAAATGGGGTTCCCAGATAAGATATAGGACATCCAATTAAATCTGAGTTTCGGATAAACTTCAAATGATTTTGTTGTACATATGTTCCATGGATATGCTTAGGTGAAAAATCTTTTGTTATTTAGTTGAAATTCAAATTCAACTGGCTGGCTTATATTTGGCAAACCCCATCATAAAGCTCTTCCCAAAATAATCCTCCACTATGCTTCCTGCCACCACTTCCCTTTCCTTCACCTCCAAAATCCATCCCCTAAAATCAGTTCATTAAAAAGTTAAGATCTGTAGTCTAGGAAGGGCATCAACTTTACAAGTCATAGTCGAGCTTCACTTCTGAGGCCTCTGGCTCTGATTTTAACTCCCATTAGCGGAGATTAGCTTCTCCCCAAACACATGTCAGTAGTAGTGGAGAACAAGGCTGAATTATTGAAAAAATCAGATTTTAGCAAGCAGGTGTGTACAGGGGCGGTATAGAAGTGAGATACTGGGAGTAGCTTAAAGGAATGCATTCAGGAAAGAGAATATTGAAAAGAATTTAATCTGACAGTTTTGCCTGCAGGGGACCTTGGCATTATTTCTTTCTCGCTTCCTTCTTTCCTTCCCTTTATTTAAACCCACAGGCATAGGGCATGAGTTACAAGCTGGATTTCTGCAGTATAGAAAGTGGAAGGGGCTATAGAAACAGCAAACAATACCAAGCAACCAAGAGCTGGGGGGCAAAATAGACCAGGAGGAGAAGTAAAACCAAGAAAAAAAATTCAATTCGGTGCTTGACGTTTAAGGAAAAAAGTCCAAGGTTGGCCAAGGATGACTGCTTATTGCAGGCTCCAAAACCTCGGAATGACAAAACTTCTGAAAGAGGAAGCCCCGGGAGCACGGGGCACCCTGCTGATCCGCCCAGCACTTCTCCATTCCCAGCCTCACGAAGCCACACACAGCAGAGACGGTCAGCAGGGCTCTCTCCCCAGAGGCTTTATCGCCATGAAGTGAACCTACCAGACCACAGCCTTCTTTTTTCTATTTTTTATTAGCACATGTTTGCAGTACCTAATGATCACATGTATCTTGGGGGAGTTGGAACATGTACATAATACAATCTAATTCTTTTTTTTTTTTTCACCCCTTGGTCTTTCCAGCAGCCTTGTTTTTTAGATCAACACTCACTCTGAACTCTTCCAAACACTGTGGCCAAGGAGGCTAAGAATTTGGTCAGTGATAAACCAGACATAAGGTAGCTGTTCTCATGCTCCATCCAGAACTATACCTGGAGAGTGGCCATTCAGGGATGCCAGCTTGGTAAACCATGTTTGTGGTCATTTCCCACCCAGTACTTTTGAGCTGTACCCAGAAACTTGGGGCCCTCTGTGCAAGGACCTGGTCAGCTCTACCTGCCTGAAGAAGCAGGAGAATTTGGGGTTCCCAATTAAGTAGGGTGGCCAACTTGCCCTAGTTTGTCTGGTACTTTCCTGGTTTGAACTCTGAAAGTCCCGCACCCCAGGAAACCCCCTAGTCCCAGGCAAGCCAGGATCATTGGTCACCCTAAATTCAAGACACTTAGGCTTTGGTCCCTGAATATCAGTTTCCTAATCTGTAAAATGCTGCGGTTGGCCACTGCAGCTTCTCATGTTACTGCCGCATTCCTGAGTTGCTCATCCTCAGGTTGCTGACCTTGCCTATCTGCAGACCAGCCCCCCAGAGAAAATTCCCCTGATCCTAGTCTTGAGCTCATGCAACCTGATAGACTAATCACTGGGGCACTGACAGGAGGAGCTGACAGAGTTTGCAGCTGAATTTCAACAATGGCTTTGGAGAAAGGCATCTGGTCACAGTGGAGGGACTCTCATGGGGACACGTTCTGTGTGCAGCTCTGTACATCCTGAGAGGAAGACAATTTCAGGCAGGCAGGTTTGGGGACAGCCAGCCAGCCTGAGAGAGTTGCTTTGATGAACTGGTGTTAGCTGCAGGGCAGGAAGAAACCACAGGCAGGGCAGTCTTATCTGACTTGAGGCAACTTTCCCACTGTGACCCATAGTGAAATCAGCAGTTGAAACCAGGACTGCAGAAGAAAGGATGGTATTGATATACATACTCTTGTGTAAGTGTTTATGTGGGGGTAGGTACTGGGATTTGAACCTAGGGTCTTTGCTCTGAGCTGCATCTTCAGTCTCTTTCTTTCTTTCTTTCTTTTTTTTTTTTAATCTGGTATCAGGAATTGAACTCAGGACCTTGCACTTGCCAGGTGGATGCTGTGCTGCTGAACTGTATCTCCAGTTCTATTTTTGTTTTCTTTTTATTTTGAGACAGGATCTTGTTAAGTCTCCAAGTTACCCAACCTGGGCTCAACTTTTGATTCTGCTGCTCCAGGCTCCCACAGTGCTGAGATTGAGGTGTGCAGCACCACAGCTGGCACTTTCCTATTTTTTGATGCATTTACTTCGAGCCTGCGCTGTCATCAAAAATACAGATATGCAACAACCATTTTGGGGAAGTTGAGAGTTCCAGCTCTGATGTCAATGCATTTTTGCTCCTGGATACCGGGTGAGTTGTGGGTTATTTGACTCTTTTTTTTTTTTGATGTATAAAAGTAGAAATTTCATGTGGTTTAACAACTTGCTCTCTGGGAAAGGTATGTAAGCACCAGCCTTGTGAGGACTCAGGGGGACTAGATGAGAGAAGGTGATCAGAGCTGTCCCTGGTTCACTGCCCATGCTTCGGGATGTCAGCTATATGACCACCACCAGCCTTGCTGGTAAGAAGTAGGCAGGGCCATTAGATGACATCAGCTGAAACTAGGAGGTCCAGTCTCTTCCAGAGACACAGCACATGGACAAAGAAGGCAATCTGGTCACGTTAGCCCAACCGTGGAACCACATTCTAATCCCAAGGGGAGGAAGGAATAGATTCCTAGCACAGATTTTCAGGTCATGTGGAGAACCCTGCGAATGAGAAAACAACTAGTTGCATAGCATACCAAAGGGATTGTTATCACGAGCCTCATCGTCGGTTTTGCTTCTGTTTGTAGCTATCGCACGAGACAACCACCTTATTGAATGTAATGATATACACTCATGCAACATATAGACACAGTGAGGCATATATGAAATGAATGTGATGGCTATGTTGTCGTCAGAGCACAAAAAATAAATGCATTGAATTTCTTCTTGCAACAACTAACAGGAAACCATAAAAACAGGAAATATCAAAGATTTGCTGTAGAGTTATCATCATAATCAAATGAAATGTATTAACTTAAGCAAATTCACTTGGCCTTTTATAGCCCATGAATTCTAGGAAATAGCTTCCTTACAAATGAGGAAATGCATCCTTAGGTCTCTTTGTAGTTTTTCTTCCCTATAGCATGCCTGTTTTTCATCTTTGCTATTTAGTTCATTGCCTTGAAGATAAAATAATCTATCAGGAAAGAATAGAGAATGTGACAATCTTTCAGTCAAGTGATGATTGGGGATCCATCTGACTCCAAGGCCAGTAGTTTCTCATGTGCAAATGCCACAGATATGATGGCAGAAATCTAAAAAAGAAAACACTCTTGAAGATGGCTTGATTTAAACTTTCTTTTAAGCAGGCTTCTTTTAAATGTGAGAAAGTTCAGTTCTCAGTGTACATTAACAAAAGATGTTTACAACAGAATGCCTGGTTGTTCCTAATAAAGGCTTTGCTTTTGAATTAATTCCTTCTTGCTGACAAAGGCAGAGCATTGAAACTCTTGGGTAAGGCTAGGCAGGGCACTTTTACTTGGCTTGGGTCTTTTTCCTGGGTAGAAAAGGCTTGGCTGAACACCTGGTATTTCCGTGGCCAATAATTATACTACAATTGTTTCTGTGCACGACCGAAACTACGCTTTTTTGATTTAAAGCCAACTGTATGCTTTAAAACAAACATCTTTTGAAAGCCTAGTATGCTTTGAATTGACCTTAAAACCCATTTTACAAATAGGCTTTAATGCCAATCAGATTTTTTTCTAGCTCGGATTTTCAAAGACAACGTTTTGCTTTCACTCTGAATTTCTTTCGCCCATCACTTCGTCTGAGTTCCTTAGGCTCTTTCCAGCGAAGCTGTCTTCGTGTTTCCTTTCCCCTTTGTCCGTGTGGATGACAGCACATGCCCACCGGTAACACACTGACTCTAGGACATGTGATTATAACTGACGTAGGGAAGTGTAAACACGTGAAGATCCAGAGAAACAAACCATCTTCTTCACATTTTTCAGAGACTAGTCATCCATGGATAGGCTTTTCCAGTTTTGTGTCTTCTAAAAAAGAACAGTCAACTGAAAATTTGATCACCAAGACTGTAGATCAAACTCACGGGTGGAACCATAGAGTTCAGGCGGGTGGGAAGGGAAGGTGCGTTTGAAGGCCCATCAGGTTGGGGCTTGGCTGTCTTGGAAGTCTTCAAACAGAAGGACTCCTGTCAAAGCCTCTTCCCCTGTTATCTTGCAGTGACATAGTTCTCACTTCACAAGGACCTGACAAATTTAAATGTGATTTGCATGTGATCATGAAATGGGTTTTCCTTGTGAGATTCCCCTCTCCATTTTCCCCTCCATCCCTGCCCTCCTCCTTGTTGCCTTGTCTCAAGGTAGGGAAATGTGACAAGATAAAAAACAAAACAAGAACAGCAAGTTTGTGAGTTTCATTTTGTGTTATAAAAACTGTCTGAGGACTAGAGAAGACTTGAAGTACAGTAGACTCTTGACTTACAAATTCAATTCGTTTGCAAGGGCTGGTTGTAAGTCAAGGCTGTTTTTTCCGTAAAAAAAAATGGAAACAATGCATTCTGAACCTCCCAAAGCATCCCTTTATTAACCTTTTCATAATAAAACAGGATTGTATAACATGCATAATTTATCAGAAACACCAATAATTTTCTTAGTATATTCACCAAAAAGTTATAAAATGTGCCTGATTTTCCAGAAACAACAATTTCATACTGTATACTCACCATTAAGGTTGACATGGTTGGCTTTCAGGAAGGGAAGGCATTTGGAAGGAGAATCCCCTTCCATAAGAACATCCGGACTCTGGCTCTCTGGTGTCCTTTCTATCCTCAAGAGAGACTGTGGCCCACTAGGACCTGCTTCTGGCTCACTAGGCCTCAACCATTCCAGAACTAAAAATGGGTCTAAGGTTGTTTTGTTTCTGTCTTTTCTTTTTTTTTTTTTTTTGGTACTGGGGATCGAACTCATGACCTTGTGCTTGCCAGGCAGGCGCTTAAGCCACTGAGCTAAATCCCCAGCCCTTTTCTTTTCTTTTAATTTTTATTTTCAAGAGGATAAAACCAAGGAAAATAAAGCAGAATAAAATCAAAACAAACCAGCCTGACACAGGACTTCAAAACAATACAAAATCAACAATAATTACCATAATGCCTCTTGCCGCCCTCAAAATAGCTGCAGATACCTGCAGACATAGTGAAAATCAAGTAGAACAGAACCGAATAGAACTGACAAAAACGAAACAAGGAATGCAATAAAGGACTTTAAAACAAGACAAGAGTAAATCCAAAATGTCTACCATAATGTCTTGCTATCTTTGAAATAGCTGCTTATGCCATCTGATATAACAAAATTAAAACAAAACAGAAAAAAACCCAACCCAACAAAACAATAAAATCATATTAGAAAATGATTATACCATGTCCCAAAGACTGAGTATATATTAATCAATTTTATCTTCGCTTGCCGGCACACAAAACAACATTTCCCAGCCTCCCTGGCGGTGAAGATGGAGCTATGTGATTTGGTTCTGGTTAGTGGGATATGCAGAAGTAATGGATGGCGCTTGCAAACCAAGCCACAAATCCTGTAGTCTCTTTTCCCTCTGTGGCAATAGTTGAGGCCCAATGCTGAAGATGACTGCATCTAAAGGAACCAGAATCTTCAGGTCGCTACTCAGAGGAGTTGCCCAGGAGCGCCCCCTATCTATAGTAGATTGTGACTTACAAAATCAACTTTCATCCCTTTAAGGCAGTAATATTTGGAGGGCTATATGTTGATGCAGCCTATCTAGCCAATCCTGCCTAACACTATATAATAATAAATGATAACAACAGAACATATTATTACAATAAAATATATACACATGTATTACCATACATGTATATGAGAGACATCTTAAAGAATGAAGTGGCTCAATCAGTATCTTTCCTTCTATACTGTGATTGTGAAAGTTCACCTTGTGCTGTTCTTGGGCAAACGTGTCACAAGCATGAGTCACACCACCCAAACCTGTGTCTACCCTGCTGAGTGGAACACACTCACCTAGGAAGCTGGGGGCAACCTCTCACTTGGAGGTTACGGCACGCAGGCCACCTGCACTCCTCTGTCTCAGAAGCTGAGCATTTCCTTGCATGATCCCCGGCAGCAGTCCCTTCTCATCTCCAGCTCTCCATGGATGCTCATCATTCTAACAGGGAGACCCCAGGGAAAGCTCTGAGTTAGGGCAATGAGAAAAACCTGTTCTGTAGGGAGTGCAGATGTTACAAAACATCTCAAAGCGGTAGGTTTTGCCTGCTTGCTTATTGCTATGTGGTTTCTCCAAATGGTTCACATGTGCACACATTTGCTGCTTGCTTGTCTGCTGAAGCCACCAAAGCAACTACACCAGTGGCTGTACTCAGAGCCTGAAACCTCAGCACAACCCTGGAGGTGGCCCAACTGCAGGCACTAGGACAGCAGTGCTTTCCCAGGAGCTACACTGTCTTTGTCCAGAGCTGGCAACAGAATCCAGTTATCTTTGAGACCTTGGGCTTCAAATTACCTTGGCTACAAGTCTGGTCACCACCTCTCTCCAGATAAAGCTTTATTCTAATGACTTTAGACTAGCAGGAAGGATCCCTAGGAAGGGCTGTGTACTTCGTTTCTCTATTAAGAAAGAGACGCTTCTCTGGACAGTTAGCTGGCTTTGATCCATGGCAAAGAATCGTGCTCAGTGGGCATGCAGACTTGGGCTTCTGGCCACACAGAGTGAATGAGAAACTATGACTGCAGTGGCAAATCTGACAGCACAACTGAATGAACCTCAAGGCTCTCACCCTACTGAAGACAGGTAAGTCCAGGTGTTATATCATCTTACAGAAGAGGTACTGACCATCAGAAAAAGAAGGCATTACTACATTGCTTTAGCTATAATTATCATTGCAATGAGAACTGGGAGCCTAGAGATAAAGATACTTTAGTTTTTCATACCTGTTGCTTTATAATACTTCTAAAATCATAATGCTGGTATGCTTATTGTAATAAATAAATTTGCAAAGTAGAGAAAGGTACATAAAATATTTTAATAACACTTAGATCTGCTGTCTTAGTTACTTTTCTCATTGCCAAGACCACGTACTCAATGCCCAAAGTTAAGGCAGGAAAAGGTTTATTTAGCTCACTGTAGAGGCTTCAGTCCATAATCAGCTGGCCCCAAGGCAGGCTGGCTTGGTAGAGGAGAGCAGTTTGTGGCAGGCAGACTGTAGCAAAGCAACAAAGGATCTTACAGCGTCTTTCTGCCTATTTTATATGGTATGTAGGCTGCTGGGATTAGGGCAGTACTGAACCATTCAGTGAACTGATTAAGTAATCATATACCCTTAATCTCAGCATCACACGTCTAGATCCAGCTCCCTCTCCAAAAGCCCCACCTACGACCGAATGAGGCTTTGGGGTCACATCTAGACCCAAACTATAACATCTGCCTTGTAATACAGTTAGCCGTGTGCATTTCTGTCCCCTCTTTATATATTCTTGAGGAAAGACATAATACCATTTCTTCATCTTTGTATAACTCCTAACATCAGTGGGTGGCTAGAGTTCATGCTACTTGGGGCTGTCCTTCAATTTGCTGCCGAAAAAAATGTGCAGCCAGGAGTGGATCTCCCCCACCCCCAACCTGCACCACTGTCCAACACCCAGGACAAACACTGAATTTAGGAAAGCTGTTGTTCTCACTGCCTTTGTGCATCAGCCTCCAAAACTGAAACAAAATTAAAAAGATACTTGTACTCAAAGTAGTGTGCAACAGAACAGCTCATAATAAAGACTATTCATTTCCAGGTGGAATGAAGCGTTAAAAATGCATTTTAAAATCAGACAGATGTGGTCTGGAATTCATCCCAGACCCAAGTCAGTAGAGTGATCAATATCTAAAATGCTGATAACTGCCCTGATAGAGGTGACTAAATGTCCAAACTGTCTGAAGCTGTCTCAGTTTTAGTCCTGAAAATCCCATGCTGTGGTCCTGGATAAGCCTGGTTGTGGTTCACCTAACAGAAAAGTTGGACACACCTGGCTCTTAAAGCTTTTTGTGTACAAGCAAAACACAATACTTTCCTCAGTTGAATGACCCTCATGTGGTCACAGAGGTAACTGCCACAGAGGTCACAGGTGGTAGGGAAATGCTAGCCTTTTATATCCCGAGAAAGACACTTGGACATACGTGGTCACAAGAGCTAACTGCCACCACACTCGCCTTTTCCCTCCTGCCTCCATCTGTGTTCATAACTCATCTCGGGTGACATAACTCATTCAGCTCTAACACCTGAACCTAGCACATGTATTGTCCAGGCATCAGCATTCTCCATACTGCGCTCCAAGAATGTACTTGGTGGTAAGTTGGGTAGTGGAAGCCAACAGCGGCATTAGCTTCTCCTTCACTGATATACATTAACTGGTTGATTGATTGATTGATTGATTAGTAGAATCACTTATTAGACAAATGATGATTGAACCTCTATTAATGCTGGAGATGTGCTATATGGGGTGACATGACCTTCAGTATAAAATACATAAATCCAGAAAAGAGCGAGCCGGTAACATAAAGCTTTTACTATGCCATTTATAGATCTCATTTCCTCAAAGTATTTTGTGGAGAATTTGGTATTTTTCATCCTACCTCTTTTCAAAACTCACTAAGACTAAATTTATAGGCTTAAAGTAGGTAACATTACTAACGTGCTCAAGCTAAGAGGTCCATAACTGCTTAGGCTGAGGGTATTGCTCATCAATGGCTGCTGGGTCACATGCTGGGTTTGGGAAGGGGGTTGGATTTCAAATTGGGGAGTTACAATGTGCTCATGCATTTGCTAGTCTCTGCATCTTGATTTTTGACAGAGTGTAGCATTACCCATTTCCAAACAAAGTGTCTGCTTCGCAAAGTCTAGACTCCCTCACATGGGGCCCATTCCAAACAAATTCAATCAGAATCTTTGGGCTGAGACTCAGGCATGTTTAAATGTTTGCTGGATAAAGCCATTGGCCTAGCATCAACATTCTCAATCTTTTTTTTTTTCCTAGTACTGGAGATTGTTTGCTCCTTTTCCTAGAAAAACAAAAAACAAAACAAAATGAACACATATGAATTCACTACTTGTTATCTTTTTTATCCTCCCAGGCCTAAAGTTTAAACCCAGGCCCTTGGACATGTTAGTAGGAAATTGCTGTACCATTGAACCACTTTCTGAGCCCAGCAACCATAAAACAAGTAACTAAGTGAGAGGACAGATGGAATTTGCATAACTGGAGGACCATTTTACTCTTCAGAGGGATCCCATGACATTATGCTGTTAACCTCAAATGCAGAGAATAAATTTTATTTTTAACTAAATGTAAATAAACTATTTGAAAAGGTGAACAGTTATAATTTAAAAATGTGATCATACAAAAGGGCTGGATGTAATTTTGCTTCCCCTGGATGATGCCAGTCCTCCAGGCCTGCACATTGGACACAGACACTGGTTCTACTTGGATGTATATAATGCTAGAGATATTTGTAGATAACAACTGAAAGCGTGTGTGCCCATCTCTTTTTAAAAAATATGAATGATAGCATGCTATATACATTACTGTAGCTGTTTTATAAATGTTTTGGGGAAGTGATTGGGGATGGAACACAGGGCCTCACGCAGCTAGGCAAGTGCTCTACCAACTGAGAGCTACAACCCCAGCAGCTTTTTACAAAAATACATAGTTTTTTCATCTGTTTTCACTTTCTTTCTTTCTTTCTTTCTTTCTTTCTTTCTCTCTCTTCTTTCTTTCCTCTCACTTTCTTTTTTCTGTCTTTTCTTCTTTCTTTCTCTCTCTTTCTCTCTCTCTCTCTCTCTCTCTCTCTCTCTCTCTCCCAGGAATCTGTTTTCTTTTGTAAATGTAAGAATGTATCTTGGGTCAGAGTATGGCTTAGTGACAGATCGATTGCATATCATGTGTGAGGCCCGGGGCTCAGTTTTCAGCACTGTATGCACACACACACACACACACACACACACACACACACATGCATGTGCGCAAATGAAAATAAACTGAGGATGTTTTTACATTGATGCTTGTAAATCTGCATTATTCTCTTCCATGTCTCATCTCATTGCAACAATACAGTGCATATTAACCAGTGTCTTATAGATGTTTACTTTTTTTCTTATAGAAATAATTCAAGTAGCAAGTCGAACAAGTTTATCAGATACATTCATTAAGGTGAAATTGTTAGACCAAAGATTACACCCAATTTCATTTTGGCTCAAACTACCCTCTTCCAGAGTTGCAAATGTCAGTGTGGTATCCAGGGTTCTGCCACCAGACTGCTGGGGTTTGTCTACACTGGCTTAGTCACTTGCTAGTTGTGTAACCAGGACATATTATTCAAAAACACTGTAGGAGACAATAGCACCTGTTTCTTCACAGAGCTGTTATGAAGATTAAACAAGATGATATATATGACACAAGTCCAAGCTAACTAATGCGAAACAGAAAAGCAAAAGTTAGAATGAGCTAAGCAGAGTCCCTGAGGCAATGGTGTTACGTTTAGTTCTAGATGTTCCTCTATGCCTCACACACTCATAGATGGGGCTTTTCAAAGGTGATCAAATCACGGGGGCACTATACCTGAACGTGATGTCAGGCGGTGGGGTCTGGGGCACAACCTGACAGGGTATCTCTCTCCTGTCCCTTCTCTCTGCCTCTCGGCTGCCATGAAGTACAGTTTTCTTTCACTCAGGTCCTTCCCCTATGCAGTTTCTCTGTGTGAGCCTGTGGCAATGGACTGATGCTTCTAAATTGTGAGCCAAAATTTAGCTTCTCCTCTTTTAATTTGTTGGTGTTGAGTAGTGAGTGCCAGAGATGAGAAAAGTGACTAACACAATAAGTAACCCAGACTATCCCATCTTATTTAGGCTTCTGCTCTCCCATGGCCTCACTGGCTTCCAAAGACCCCACACTGGGGCTACACATACAGGCTGCCCGGATGGGGCAGTGCAGGCTATGTAACACCAGGGGGTCTGGCATTTCACCAGGCTCAGGGCAACTTCCCTGGGCATCCAGGCTTTCCCCCTGCTTTGGGTCCTGTCATAGAAACTAATGCACTGTAAATGGAGGGCCCAACACTCCAGCTTCCAAAGGAGTGATGTGCAAGAGTGAAAGTAAAAGCTCATGAAGGGTCTAGAGTCTCATCCATGGTAAACAAAGCCACAAGAAGCTTAATGACTTGCCTGAGATCTCACAAAAAGAATGGTGGAAGTGGAATTGGAATAGGAGAAAGCATTGTGTTTCCACTGTACAAGACTATCCAGCTCTCTTTCCATGAGAGACTGAAGGAACGGGATTGGTCATGTAAAGAAGTGATGGTGATGACAATGATAACTATGACAGCAGCCAACAAACATCTACTGAACCCTGTGGGTCAGGCACTGTGTTAAGTGTTTCGTGTCTATCACTTCACGTAAGTCTCATGACAGCCCTCTGGCCTAGTGTCGACTGTATGCTTCTAAACATGTCCCATGGTTCAGATTCATTTAATACTCAAGACAATCCCATGAGGCAGGTACTAATTTTACCTCATTTTACAGGTGCTGAGTGGAGGGAGTGGAGGGATAGAGATGTTTGCTAATTTATAAAAAGCCAGTGAGTGAGTTTAGGATGTGGCTCACTGGTTGAACAGTTTCCTACCATGTGCAAGGTTTAAGGTTTAACCCTTGGCACTGAAAAAAAATCTAGTGAATAGTAGATTCACAGTTTTTTCCCCCCCTAGGAAGCAGGACACACAAAATTCACTGCATGCTTAGATCCAAGGAGGGCTAAGATAGCTGTCCTTCAATAGAGCTTGAAGGAATAGGGGTTGGGCTTCTGGCAAAGGTGAGGAACCTGGTATCCCATGCTTCCACGGGCTCCCCAAACTCTAGGTCACCCTGAATTAGTGGCAAACCGTGAAGACATAATGAGATTCCCATACAACAGAAGTCCCTTAACCTCGTTTCTGACAATATTAGCACCCAAAGCCTCTGCAGAGGACAGGGTCTGTCCACACCGACCATTAGTAAAGCACCTCTCTCATGTAATCAGGCCAACTCTGCAGGTTAAAAAGCGCAGTCTTAGCTGGGCATGGTGGTGCATGCCTGTAATCCCAGCACTTTGTAAGCTGAGGCAGGAGGATTGCTGTGAGTTCGAGGCCCACCTGGGCTACGTAGTGAATTCAAGGCCACCGTGAACTACATAAGAAAAGAAGACTCTGTCTTTAAAAAAAAAGTGTGGTCTTAAGCTAAAGGCATAATTAATCTGCACAAACCAATAGAATCATTCAAAACTCAGGCTCATTTGAGGTGACCTGTGCCGTCACCATTTCCTGGTGTTTATTCCACCCTGTACCTCCTGACATTCTGATCATCCCCTATTCTCCTTCTTTTCCCCCTACTTCACTCCACTTTCTTTTCTGCTATCAAGACTGATAGCAGAAGGTTGAGTCATTCCTCCTGCCTACCAAATCCATACAGCAAGTGCAAGTTTTAACCCTCAGGACCTTACTGGGAATAGTGTCATTGCAGATGTAGTTATTTCGATGAGGTCTTGCAGGATGGGGTGTGCCCAACATGACTACTGTCCATATAAGCAGATGGCTGTGTGGAGACACCATGAAGATGGAGGTGGAGACTGTAGTGGTGCGTTAACAAAGGAACACCAACAATTGCCGGCCATCACCAGAATCTAAGAAAGAGGTATGGGATGGATTGTTCCTCAGAGACCTCGGGAGAAGTCAGCCCTGCCGATAACTTAGTATTTGGCTTCTGACCTCCAGACTGTGCCGGCTACAAATTGCTTTGTTATGGCATCCCAGAAAGCTAACACAAGGCTGGTCAACACTTTGGAGGCTAGACTCCAGAGGGAAACTGCATGGCTTTGTTTTCTATTTCTATAATGAGATACCTAAGGCTGGGAACTTATGAGGAGAAGCTCATAGTTATGGAGCTCATAGTTTTGGGGGCTGGAAGTCCAGAGTATATAGTGCTGATTCTGGCAAGGGCCCTGCTATGGTCTGTGTCTAGATGTCCCCTCAAAGCCTCGTGTGGTCACAGGTGGGGCTTTTTGGAGGTGGCTGGATCTAGAGTGTGTGATGCTGGGATTGAATCAGGATGCGATGCTAGGGTTAGGCGTGCCCCACCCTGGGTGTGAGTGCTACCTGTCCTAAGGTGGGTAGCTTGGATAAGATACAAGGGACAGAACGAGGGCTTCTATCCTCACTTGCTGCATGTTGCTTTTGTGCCTTTTGCCTGCCATGAATGTTTTCTCCTCTTCTATGCCCCTCTGCAATGCCACTTAGCACTGAAAACCATGAGCCAGTAAACTATGAACTGAAGCTTCTACAAACTGTGAGTCAAAATAAACCTTTCCTCCTTTAACTCTGGGTGTTAGATATTTTGTCTCAGCTACAAGAAAAGTAACTTAGGCAGGTCTCTTGCTCAAATCACTTCCTGGCAGATGCTGCCACAATGGCAGCACTGGAGAAGGAAAGATCACATGGCCAGTAAAGAAGACAGAGAGCAGGGAGGGCCAGTAATGACCCACTACTAAGCTCTCCTTAAAGTTGGCCACCTCAACACCTACACACAGAGGACCTGCTTCTGATGTGTGAAGTATTAGGGACAAACCGTATCTACATCACATCAGACAAAGACTCGAACACGGTTTTGACCAGGGTCCCCGGTTCCATCACCCCTGAACCCTGCAGACAGTCTTGCCAATCCCAGCTCTGGATATGATGCACCATCTAGTTTTTCTGCCTCCAATCTCAGGCTGTCCAGATAATAGTGGACTGAGATGAATTGGTCTTGGTACAGTGTTGTTGCCCCCAACCACCGTTTATCCTCTGCTGAGACCGAGCAGTATTTCATCACATCAAACTAAGTAGCACAGAGATTTTACTGGTGGGGTGAGAAGGACTCATGGTTTGAAATCACAACTTTTCCTCACTGCTTTACTTCATTTAAAATGTATTTTGAGCCTCTAAAAATAGTGGAAGATGATGGGGAACTGTGATGTTCTGCAGAGGAGGATAAGGACAGTCACTCACGAGAGGTCAGTACACAGGAGAAAGGGGTTGAATCAAAGTCTGCCTGACTCCTGTTTCAGCTTTCCATGCTGTTCCACAATCAGCTTGTTTCTTCAAATGATCATCAGTGGGCGTTTAGCTGCTAAATCTAATAATTTTTTGCTCATTCTTTGTTCTTATCTCCTTTGTGGTATTTGAAACTGAGGACTTCCTCCTCTGGCTTGATGTTGCCTTTTTCTCCTCCGTTGCTGCTCTTTGGAGTCTGCTTTTCATGAACTTTTTCTCTTCAGGCTCCATTTCCTTCTGCCTTTCCCCATGGGTGTGCCCCAAGGTCATCACTGGGCATCTTTTTATTTTTTCTCTGCTCTCTCAGTCATTTTGCCCAAATTTCGCCATCTACTGGCATCGTCTTGCAGGGCATCTGAACATCTTTCTAGCCCTGATGTTTTCTCCTCAGGTCCTCTTTTCAAGCTGCCTCTTGGATATCTCTGCTGAATGGTCTG
Organism: Dolichotis patagonum; assembly: GCA_004027295.1. Classification (NCBI taxonomy): domain Eukaryota; kingdom Metazoa; phylum Chordata; class Mammalia; order Rodentia; family Caviidae; genus Dolichotis; species Dolichotis patagonum. The sequence continues at coordinate 26,764 of PVJX010003242.1, read as the reverse complement.
CTTGCTTTTCAAAGCCCTATGTCAAGAAATGAATTCAAGTACTCCGCAGAGTTCAGCTAGGCCCTGACTGTTGTCCCTATCTAGCCAAGCCAGAAATTCCTCCCTTTGTCTTAACTTTCACCTGCAATCTGTGTCAAGTTCAGACCACTCCAATGTTTCATATGTTTTTCTCTATCTCAGTTCTTCCCACTACCTTTGCTCTTACTACTTTGCCCCCAAATGGGTTGCGCGCTCTCTCTCTCTTTCTCTCTCTCTCTCTCTCTCCCTCTCTCTTTCACGGTACTGGTCAATTGAATTCAGGCCTCATGAAGGCTGGGCAAGTACTCTACCACTGAGCTACACCCTTAGCTTTAAAAAAATTTTTTTTTATTTTGAAACAGTCTTTTTTTGGGTGGTGGGGATACTGTAAATTGAACTAAGCACCTTGTGCTTGCCACCCTTTCTTTCTTTCTTTCTTTCTTTCTTTCTTTCTTTCTTTCTCTCTTTCTCTCTTTCTTTCTTATTTTAAAGAGAATAAAACCAAACAAAACAGAATAAAGCCAATTAAAACAAAATAATGAAAGTGATACAGAACTTCAAAACAGGATAATAGGAAAGACATAATAAAACCAATCAAAACAAAACAGTAAAATGGAGCAAAACAAAACAGTGAGAACATTATTGGATATCAAAAACAAGACAAAATAAAATCCCCTATAGTTACTATATTGCATATTGTTGCCCTCTAAATAGATGCTCAGACTACCAACTTTGGGCCTGTAAAGTCAATCCAACGATATAAGCATGAAATTGTTTTTGTACCTCTGTTGCTATCAACTAAGTCTGTGTTCCTCTGTGTCAGCCTGTTGCTTACAGGGTGGGAGGGCTCAGCTCTTCTTGTCTTCTAGCCCTTGCACCAGCTGGCTCACAGGAAGGGCACTTCTGTTTCTCCTCCCAGCCCACAGTTACTGCTGACACATGGGAAGGGCTCATCTTGAGTCAGGCACTTTTGAGACAGAGCCTTGCTAAGATAACCAAGGTGGCCTCAAATTTGTGACCCTTCCATCTCTGCTTCTGGAGTAGCTGGAATTACAGGCATGCACCGTCACACCATGCTCCTACTCTGTCTTTATAGCTAAGTTTTTCACTGTTCATGTCCCTTGACTGCCGTTCAGCACAGCTGACCTGAACTGCTATTTCTGAAACAAGCACTCCACACCTTCTCACCTCCTTTCTCACCACTATTTTTTATAGGCTATCTTCTGGAGTCACCCCTACCCATCTCTACACTTCTAAATCCTAATTAATCTTTAAGGCTCAGTTCCAATGCCACTTTCATAAAGGCGTGAAGGACTGCTCCAACCTCTGTATTCATATAGCTTTTTATCTCAACTCTGTTATGAACCTAAATTGTGTTTTGTTTATTAAAATTTTCTGTATTAATAACAATAGATGCCCTTTTTAGTACTCCCCCATTACTGAAGATGAGACCCAGGGCTTTGGGTATCCTAGTCAAGTTTTCTGCTCTACCACTGATCTACATCCTAAAACCTTGTTAAAATCTTAGTGTATTATACTTAATCCTATTAATGATTTATGAGTTATACTATATCCTCATTTTGCAAGTTAGCAAACTGAGGCATGGAGAGGTTAAGTAACTTACCCCAGGGTGCATAAGCATGTTTCAAATGAGCAGAGGCAGTCTCCCACCAGAGCTCACACTTTAATCACTAGTGCGCATGACACTATTGCATTTTACCACATTGGAAACTCCTGGAGGATGCAAAATCCTCTATGTTCCATCTTTCTCTCTGCAAATATCTGATGCTATTCCTTAGACTTTAGAGAAATCCTGAAAAGAGGCACATATTTGTTCAAAGTTCCCCCTCTCCTCATCATTAAGTAAGTCAGGGACTGTTATACGGTGTCTGATGCAAATACTATAGTTCCATTTCCCTGTCACTCTCTGCTTTTTTCTTTTCCCAGTCCATTCCATTCCTTTCCCATCCTCTCTCCTCCCCTCCTTTCTCTTTTCTTCTTTTTTTCCTTTTTCTTTTCTTTCTGATCCTTTCTCTTCCTCTTCCTCCTCCTCCTCCTCCTCCTCCTCCTCCTCCTTCTCTCTCTCTCTCTCTCTTTTCCTTTTGGTCCTTTTTTCACCCTCTGCCCATGGAAAAGGCAACATTGTTAAGAAAGGTGGAGGGGCCCCTTCCTACTCCCAGAGAACTCACTTAGTCCAGCAGCAGAGGCCACATGAGTGGCACCCACATGCCCACCTTCTTCCGCTGGCAGAGGATCTGCAGCTTCCACCTCAGGGCATCCAGAGAGTGAACCTCTGGAAGCAGACACCAAGGGACAGGACCTCTATTTAATTCCAGATGGGACTGTGCAGGCGCAGAAGCTGTTGAAATCTCCCAAAGGAAAGATGTTTCCTTCCAGTGAGGAGGGGTAAATCGTGTCAACCAGAAAGCCAGCTTAGATTAAATTCTGCTAGCAGTCCCTCAAAAGTTCAGATTTTTCTTACTTGTATTTTATTTAACTTTGCATTCATCTTCCTCTTTCGAAACAAGATTTTAGGCCATGTTGGTACACTTGCACACATGGGCACACACACAGGCACACAGATCATTATTATGGAATTGTTTTTGAATTGTACTCCAAAGTTTAGATGTTATTTTTTAAAAGAGGGATTAATCTGAAGGTGGAAATAAGTGTCCTTTAGGGCATTACTGCAAAAGGACATAAGAAAAAACACATCAAAAATTTCTAATTTTACTCTGTTAGAACTGGTCAGTTGAGGGGCCAGTGATTTACCTCAGTAGCGGGGTCATGACTTTGATTCCCGGTACAAAAAAAAAAAAAAAAAAGTTGAGCTGGTTCTACATAGAAGAAACCTAATGAACATCTACTGAATGAACACTGTAAATACTTAAAATTTAGGGCTACAACAGTATAAAATATAACTTAAAATTGAATGGTGCCTTCTAAGGGCAATGATTTAAAATGTGAAGTGGTCACATACATAGTTAGTTATATTTTTCAATCATCTGTTATTTATCCTCACAGAGACTCTTAAGAGTCACTGAGGAGCCAGAAGGAGAGCCTGGTCTATGAGAGCAAACCTGTTGGAGACCAAGTGCCCAAACTGCAACCCCAAATGCACTTATCTATCGCGAAGTGCAAACACTGCAATTAAACTCAAATACTCAGGTTTTAGGTTAGGAAAAAAAAAACCACATTAACATTTTTTGTTTTAAAAAATACAGTAACAGAGCTTTCAGTGATACAAGCAGCTTTTCATTGGAAGGCAAGAGTTTGCATTTGGCATGCTTTTGTGTGCCTTTATCTGATGTTCAGTTGCTGAGGCAGTGCTGGGCAACCTGGCTCACATGCCAAAAGAGAGGGTTGTGCGGCACACATACCACAGGCTTGCCGTCATGGACATAAGGTATTTTGAATTTGATTGCTATGTACTGAGTGCCTGTTTAGTGCTCAGCTTATTGGAGGATGTCAGAGAAGAGAAGACAGAGCCCCTGCCTCTAAGGGGCATCTTTTCTAGCTGGGAAGAGAACTAGGGTGCCTACTAAGAAACAACAACCAATACAACATAATAAACAGCCCAATGTTAGAACATATGAGGTTCCTTGTACAGATAAGTGTATCTTATATTGAAACCTTAGTTTCTGAACTCAAAGGGCAGGAACAGGACTGTTCTGCTTATCACTTATCCCAGAGCTTCTATACTGTGTCACCTTTAGTAGGTGGTTGAAAATACTACCTGTCATGGTGAGATACTTGTGTCTAATGAGATCTTTTAAATCAAAACCGGGGAAAAGATCAGAAAGTATATGCAAACTCAGAATGTCTCATGGAGGAAGTGAGGTTTGAGTTGGATCCTGGAAAATTCTTTATGGGATTAATAACCTGATACAGATGGAAGCCATCAGGACTCAGAGACCCAGGATTTGGTTTGAACTTCAGATTATTGTGGTTTGCTGTGCCAGCGCATGCCTTTCCTCAAGCAAAGAGAGGGCTTTTGCTCAAAGTCCAAAAGCAAAGGAAGACAAGAAGGCAGAAGGTAATTGCCATACTATAAATATTAACTCTACTCTTGGAAATCTTATGAGCAGGAACAATTCCTAAAGAATGCAAGTAACCGATAGTTTTTCTTCCAAAGCAGCTGTATACTCCAAAGTATTCCTAAAATATTAAACAAAGTATACTTCTAAGAAAGTATGCTAAGGAAACAACTGTAAGTGTGAACAGAGGCACTCGGGAACAAACAAAACATCCGTACTCCACATAAAAACAATTGCTTTATTCTTAAAAATTTTAGATAGGTAAACTTTTTTACAAATGTAATTCTTACATGATATTCAAAACACATGGTACAAAGTTGTGTTTATATCAGCTGTCCCTGAATAAAACAATTAAAGGTTGTTTTGATTTTATCTTATCATAAAAAAGTTATAAAACTCTGGAAGACTGGAGCTGTAGTCTGGGGTAGAGTGATCCCCAGTACCACAAAACAAAAGCATCTGAAATTTCGTGGCTTTCCTAACATCCATTCTGTTGATTTCCTGTTTTCATTATCTTTGACTACAATAGTCCTTGATTATAATAGGTTATAACTCTATAGAGAGAAAAGATTAATATGTAGAAAATTGATAATAATGCAAATGTTTCACATCCATATTTATGAAAATTATTCCTGCTCGTGTCAGTGCAAATGAATTTTGTATGGTAATAATAGAAACCAAATCCTGATCTGAACCGGCTTCACATCCTATTGTTTACCTAATGTACTAATGTTTACCTAATGTATTAATTTAAATCAAAACTGGGAAAAAGATCAGAAAGTACATGTAAACTCAGAATGTCTCATGGAGGAAGTCTGTTCATTTTATATTTATATGTAGTAATAATCTTACCTTACTTTGAAAACTAATTCTTTAACACTATATATATTCTATAGTCTAGGAAATATCTATTGTTATCTACCATAAATATGCGTCACTAATTTTAGTACATTTAAACTGTAAGAGACATGCAGAAAAGTATCTAAGTTAAAGGCTCAAAGTTCTTCCACAAAACCAGCATGCCCATGTAAGCAAGGCCCATGTCAAGGGACAGGATGTTATTGCTATCTCAAAGCTGCCTGTGGCCTCTTTCCGCTCTCATGGGCAGACACAATGCTGACTATCAGCACCCTGCATTCATTTCGTCTGATTTTGAACTTTATACAAATAGAATCATACAGTGTGTTCCCCTTTGGGTTCCTCTACTCATTATCATGTTTGTGAGATTCACCCATATTGTAGCGAAGGATTGGTTCCTTCATTTCTCCTGCTATGTAGCTTTCCTTGACATGAGGAGAGCACATACTGTGCCCAATCTATTGTTGATGGCATTCAGATTGTTTCTGTTTTGGGCCATGATGAATAATGCACCTCCATGAAAAATATATATATATATATGATACACTTCTGAATCTAACAAGCATTCATTTAAAATGTGACAAAGTAGTGAAATAAAAAAATTAGTTTTCTTTTTCTCTCTGTACCTCATTCCATCAATATAAAATTATTTGACTAGCAAACCCTTTTAAAACTAAATATGTCCTAGAAGCTTGATCATCATGCATGTTTTATGGTGAATTTCTGTGATCAGTTAGTAAGATCAACAGCTAATTGAGAAGTTTCCACTAAGGGTGTGAGGACACGCGGGTAAGGAAGTAGCATGGGAGATCTGGGTCCCTCGGAAGGCAGGGAGGCTTGGAGCTGGGGGGGGGGGCTGTGCTGGCGGAGAAGGGGGCAGAGGTAAGAGGTTACTGGCTTTCTTATTTAATCAAGTTTTGGCTACTGTACTCCTTTGAAAAGAATCACTGCCACCATTAACAGGATTTGTTTTAAATACATAGCTGACAATTGGCAAAGTGCTTTTATACCATTACCTGGTTTAATCTCACTCTGAGAAGGAAAAGACTGGTATTTTTAAACCTGTCCCTGTTTCAGATGATTAACATTAAAAATTGGACATCACAGTTGAACTGGTCGGGTAGGATTCCAGTTCCTCTCCACTGAGTCCAGGCTCCATAACCCACGCATTTCTAGTTAACCCTCTCCACAGCAATTTAGTAACGCCCTAGTAAATCCTCTCTTGGAAGCAGAGAAAGAAAGAGGAATTAAGAGGCAGGAGGAGCAGAAAATATACCCATACTTCCTCTTTGTTATGAAACATAGACAGACATCAAAGTTCTATCATATTTGACTAAAGGCAAAAAGGAGTGGTACAGACCAGCAGAGCTTATACCGTGGCCCTCTGCATGTGGGCAGCGATCTAATGAAGATGATAGTGGGGTACAATAGGTGCGGTGATTAGAGATTTATTGTGTAGGCAGGCTGTGCCCTGCTGGAACTGACCCCATGTTGTACGGAGCAGTGACTTTCAGGCTGTGCCCTGTCCCCGGTTAGTCTATTTTATAAAGTAGCAATTTGCTTCATTTTGAAGGCAAATGGGGGACAAAATGACTTGGTACTTATCAGTGCAAATAAATAACCACTGGATTTTTTGCCACTAAACATCAAAAAGAACAACTATTAGCTACATAGCAGCATCATAGAGCACAAACATTCATAATCACACTAATAAAAGAATTACCACGTATAAACTTGGCAAATTAAGTCGAGGTCCATAGATACAGGACAAATTAAGGTCACATCTGAAAGAACCAAGCCTGTGAACATATTGGATCAACAAATGGTGCAATCTCTTACCCCGATCATATGAGAAAAGGGGTGCACAACACCAGATGGCACACACTGTGGAAGACGCAAACGTGACTAGTCCATGTTAATGGTGTAGCTTGCTTGGGACATTTAGGTCAGGCCCTTGTCAGCAGGCTTGGTGGGAGTGCAGAATGGGGCTAGTTGGGAGGAGGAGGACACAGCACTGCTAAGCACAACCCAAACTTCAAGGAAATTTCAGTGTACCCAAGAGTCTATATAAAATGATGCAGTGGACCGAATAGTCTAGAGAATATTCTGTTGAGTCTGGGGGTGTGAGTGTGACATCGGCAGAGGAGCCTGCTGTAGTAGTCTTACCCTTGGACTTCATGAACAGAAGCCCAGGTTAGGATATTGTCAGGCATCTCAGGGGATCAGGAAGGGAGACTTTTGTCTTAAGAAGGATTTTTTCACAACTTCTAATTGGACAAGTGCTGTTTAACATTGTTTGAATTTGGTTCAGCAAGGCTCTCAGGAAATCACCAGGGAGGTGGCTGTGGTCTTCTGCAGATGGCTAGGAAGAATGGAATTCACCAGAGAACCCCTAACAGGTACTCACTTGTATACTCTGCTTCAGTGCTCTGAGAAAGGATTAAGGTTGATCCATGCCAACCCTGTCAATGGGCTCAATCTAACTAGGCAAGGTATTGTTGATTTCTTCCTATTGTGTGTTTTCTTACTTAGAGAAGGATTTCACACATGAAAAACTCTGCTCTTATTGCCAAGGTATTAGCAAATAAATAAATTACAACATGGTAAAGGAGAATATGAAGACGTTCCCAATGGTTTTCCATTTCCACAATAAAAAAGACCAACGATGCTATAGATGTTTTACTCTTTTGTTGTTAATGAATGTTTTAAACCTTGTTCACATAATAGGGCCCGAGCCCTGAATGCCCATGTAGAACTTCTCAATTGATTTTCAGAATAAACAGCACTGTTTCCATTTCCAATCTATAAAACTGAAAGTCGATGAGGCTAAAGGTATTAACAATGGCCACCTTGCTGGTAAATATGCACCTGTCCAAGTCTCTATCTTCCACAGAGAACATGTCCAGTTTTGCCCTTTCACCTTCTACTGATGGGGATCATTAACCCCACAACCCAGTCAAGCTACCACGTTGGACAGATTTCCACAGGGATCAGCCAACCTCAAAATGGGAAAGCCTCAGCTGCTTCCTACTGCTTATCTTCCAGAAGATCCAAAAGTTTTGGTTACCTCATAGGCCTCTGAATAAAATGCCTGATTGTCCCACAGGATTGCAAAGTCGTTCTTTGAGGGCAGCCCATCCCTGATTGCTCAATTTTGCAAGCAGAAGTGCAGATTAATCATCAGTGTGTGAGCTCCTCTTGCACCCTGCCTGAAGTTTCCTGGATAACGTCTTCATCTATATAGTAAAGTGGTAACTTAATTAACATTCTTCAATACATGGCATTTTCTAAGTATATTTCAAATTCTGAAAACAGTTCTTACTGGTGAATATAAATTTGCATTTTATATAATTCCCAGAAGCACTTTACACAAGAAAAAGAGAAAAACAATCAAGGTGCGGTCACAGCTCATGTCTGACACTGACTGGGGTTGAGTGAATTCTGCTCCTAGGCAGGTAGTGTAAAACTGTGATGCTGTGGTATCTGATCACTAAAAAGGCTCTGTCTGGGCAGCAGGAGGAAATGAGATGGTTGTAAGAGCAGAGTCATGAAATTTGTTGTCTTGAAAAAGAGAGTCACTGATACTGTTTCAATATGTTGTCTTCTTTTTTTTTTAAAGACAGTTTGAGCATGCCTAATCTAAGAATCTGAAATCCATAATGTTCCAAAATCTAAATTCTGTATTTCATATTTTTGGATAAGGGATGCTCAGCTGGTAAGATCTAGGCAAATAGTCCAAAGTCTGAAAAACTCTGAAATCTGAAACACTTGGTCCCAATCATCTCAAGTAAGTCGGATTCGACTTGCCTACAGTTTTCTTATCATAAAAGCAATACTCCTTCATTAGTCAAGTAGAAAATTTGATGAAAGAGATAGAACTTTGTAAACACTCTGATACCACACAAGATTGCTAATTTTTATATGAGCTTTCCATCTTCCTGGGAGTCAGAAGTGAAGACAAGAGTTAGAATTACCTCTCAAGCTGGGCCCGGTGGAGCAGGCTGGTAATTCCAGAGGCCTGAGAGGCTAACGAGAGGGTTCAGAAGGCTGAGCCTGGCCTGGACAATTTAGCAGCTGTGCAACAGAGGAGGAAACAGTTCAGGGTGAAGGTTCTGGTTTCACTCCCCAGCACTGAAAACAAAACAAAACCAAACAACAACAAAACATAAAAACAACTGTCTGAAAAAAAGACATCTAAAGTGTCTTTCCATCACTCAGTGTTGGAATAGAATGTTGCTTTGTAGTTTGAGCAAGTAATGGAGTGTTGTAATAGGCCATGTTATTTAAATATTAACAAATAAAAATAAAACTTTCTATTGACATTAAAATCACATCCAGAATGACCACATATGAAAAGCACATCAGACCAGAAAGGGTGGAATTTACGTCATCTCTTTCAGATTTACTTTGCGTTAATTAAATTCATGTGAATTGAAAGGGAGATCAGACAGAAATCACCACACCCTTTAAAATGTCCTCTCTTGTTTTCCCCCTCTCCCTCTCTTTCTCCTCTTTTTCTCATTCTTTTATTCTTTCTTGCTTGCCCTCCATTCTTCTAAAGTTTAGGTGAATCCTAATTAAGCTAAATGCAAAATGGTGAGATGCTACTACATTGCTATTTGTGTATCTAACTGTTGATAATTTAAAGTTACAAAAATTCATAATACTAATGCAGAAAGTCAAAACATAGTCTTACCTTATCTGAAGTTCCACTTTCTAAGGTTTCAGTTACCCATAGTCAATGGAAGTCCAAAATTATTAAATGGAGAATTCCAGAAATAAATAACTCAGAAGTTTTAAGTCATTTTTATTATAGTATATTTTTATAATTATTCTATAAAATAATCTTACTGTGCCTAATTTATAAATTAAACTATCATAAATAGTTAAGATATAAAAGGCATTAAATTTATAAATGTATTTGTACAAAAAACACAGTACTGTATGTATAATGTTTGGTGCTAGCTGCTTTGAGCTCCTGGGATGGAACCCAGTACCTTACATATTCTACCAGGCAAGAACTGTACCACTGAACCCATCCTCAGCCCTTTTTAAAATTTTATTCTGAGATAGGGTCTCACTAAGTTGCCCAGAGTGGCCTTGCGTTTTCAGTCATCTTGTCTCAGCCTCCCTAGTAGCTGGTTTTATAGCTGTGTGCCACTGTTTCCAGCCTCATATGTTCATTTGTAAGGACTTCGAGTATCCTGAATGCTTGCTAAGCTTTATTGATTTAATATTTTATTTTATGTTTGATTAACATATAAATTATGTATTATAAAATTTAGTGTGATGTTTCGCTCGTGCATATGGCATGCAGTAATCAAATCCAGCCTCCTTTTATCCACCACCCTTTTTATCCCTTTCCACCTTTCCCAAACTAGTCTGCATTCAGTCCTAGTTATTTTAGCTTTCACGTACAACATAGAACATGTGGTACTTTATCTGGCTCATTTCCCTTAATGTCCCCAGGTTCCATTTTGCTACAAACAACAGGACTTTACCCTTCTTGATGTCTGGATAATATTCCATTGGGTATACATATATACATTTTCTTTATCCAGTCATCCACTGATGGGCATGTAGGTTGGTTGTAGATATTAGGCATTGTTAATAATGCCTCAGGAAACATGAGCATGCCTGTTCTTACATTTTAACTGTGCAATCTAGAAGCTAACAATGAATCTAGCTGCTTTTCTAGGTTGGGGCACTATAAACTGCTTTTATGTCAAGACCTGCTTCATTTTCCAGAGTGGGAGTTCCCAGCATCAGGCTTGTGGGGGAGGAAGTTTAATCCTCTTTCTAAATATCCCAGTGAGTCATTCTCAGCTTCCTTTCTCCATCATTCCTGAGCTCATCCACATCCCTGCCTTTTTTTTTTTTTTAAAGAGGCAGAATTTAGCCCTAAGGATCTATTGGAGTAGAATTGGAAAGGGTCCTCTCTTCTAGATCATCATTATTTCTAGATTAGGATTCACTGTGTCATATACGACAAAGCTGTCTTTAGTTCATAAGAGCTAATTGAAGACATCTTAACTGATTTCACAAAAGTAAAATCTCTAAGTATTTGAAAAAATATTAGCAATGAAAAAAATTATTATTTAAAAGTTTGGATATTTTGGGTGGCGCTGGTGCTTGGGAAGCCTAAGGGGGAAGCTCAGTGGTAGAGTGACTCTGTGGCATGCAAAGGCCCTGGCTCCTGGCTCCAAATACTACAAATATATTGGATGGGACCAGCATAGCACACCCTCTGCAAGTGAGCTAAATGCCCATCCCATAGTCTTTGTGTCTTTTTTTAGATATGATTTTTTGAGACAGGGTCTCCCTATTTAGTTCAGGCTGACCTTGAACTCTCTACTCACTATGTAGCCCAAACTGGCCTCAAATTTGTAGCGATTTTCCTGTTTCAACCTTCCAAGGGCAGAGATTATAGGCGTGCACTTCCATGCCTGGTTTATGTTCTTTTTTTTTTTTTTTTCCTT
>PVJX010003242.1:0-15272 GCA_004027295.1 Dolichotis patagonum | reverse complement strand
AGTATTTGAAAAATATTAGCAATGAAAAAAATTATTATTTAAAAGTTTGGATATTTTGGGTGGCGCTGGTGCTTGGGAAGCCGAAGGGGGAAGCTCAGTGGTAGAGTGACTCTGCAGCAAGCAAAGGCCCTGGCTCCTGGCTCCAAATACTACAAATATATTGGATGGGACCAGCATAGCACACCCTCTGCAAGTGAGCTAAATGCCCATCCCATAGTCTTTGTGTCTTTTTTTAGATATGATTTTTTGAGACAGGGTCTCCCTATTTAGTTCAGGCTGACCTTGAACTCTCTACTCACTATGTAGCCCAAACTGGGCTCAAATTTGTAGCAATTTTCCTGTTTCAGCCTTCCAAGGGCAGAGATTATAGGCGTGCACTTCCATGCCTGGTTTATGTTCTTTTTTTTTTTTTTTTCCTTCAAGTAATGACACAACTTGGGATGGACAGCTATTTGAGCAGTAAGATTACCATGGCTTCTCTGACACCTGGAAAGATTTCCATCTGATCTGTGCTTCTTCCTATTCAAATACTATATGACTTTCACAAGCCTCTTTGGGGCATGTAAAAAACTCAGCACAGGGGCACACACACACAAACACACACAACCTCCCACCACATTCAATTTTTTGTCTTTCTTCTTATTGCTATCATACCACTGCCACTGAGATCTAGCTATGATGTAAAAATGTAATGTCTTTATGGCTAGTCAGGCAATGGAAACAGCAAGACAAATTTTCAGAACTCTGTAGTGTTAACATAGCTGTAAAGTTGATAAAGCACCCTCACTTGTCTGAATCTCATGTGCTCTTCTAACCACTCTGTAAAATAGGTACAATGACCTCATTGCACCTACCAGAACTGCGGTGGTTGGAGGTTTAAACTCTGCTCCAGACAAAGCGTAGCATCAGCTTTCATTTCAATGTGCTCCCTTTCCTGCGTGTGCCATTCCCAGGGAATGCACTCTGCTGAGATTGTTCTTCAGTTGAAGGCGAATCAACGAGATGAAGCACTCACTCTCGGGTGTAAGAAATTCTACATGTTTTCTTATGAAGCCCTGGCATTCCGCTTTCCATCAGAATCATGAACTGTTTGACCAGACCTAGCCAAAAAGCAGAGAAAAGGGGTTTAGCTTTCCCTTTGCTAGGACTAAACTTAAGAGTCACCAAAATCTAGGGTGAAATGTTTCAGTGAAATGAACTCCATAGTACGTTATCTTACCTTCACTCAATTTGTGGTTAATTTTCAGGTAATTTACCAATTAAAAAAAAAAAGGATAACTGGAAATCGCTAAAACACTCTTTTTTGTTGTTGTTGTTAAAAACACTGTTATAAAGTCTGAAATAACCTCCACTGGAGAACTCCCTGTGCCCGTGTGGCTACAGGCAGAACCAGTGTCAAGACAGATATATCTACTTCAATCTGCAAGAGAAATAATAGACAAAATGTCAGAAGTTCTGCCTTAAAGTGGCCAGGTTTACAGTGATTAAAGAACTCGAGGGATGTGACGAATGTGACGCAGTTCTTCACTAAGGAGTATCTCCAGATTGGGTTCCAAAACTGAGATGTGAGCAAAGTTTTCTGCAAAAACCTTATACTTAGTGATCAAGTGAGAGTCCTCCCTAAAGTGCATTAAAACTGCATTCACTCTGAAATGGAGTTTTCAAATTCCTTGAGATTCCATCCTTAGTGGGTTTGGTAGCTTTCAACTGAGTTTAAGAGGAGACTTAGGCCTCTTCTGCGAGACAACCAACCCAGAAGAATGTCTCAGTCCCAAGTGTCGAATCGTTGGGTTGGCAACTGAAGGACTTAGTTTTTTTCTAGTTAAATAAAATTCTAACAGAATGGGATTTGTATTTTGGCCGAAATGTATTTTTATGGTTCCTATGGAAGGGGCTCTGGTACTTCCTTTGCTCCTGTCCCGCTGGAACTTGTGTTGAACACACAGCCAATGCCTAGAAATACTTGCTTCCTGAAGTGAATCAGATTAACCAAGATCACTGGCATGCCTTGGTGTGATGGTTTTCTGCCAAGATGAATTCATTGTGATGAAATTAGAGGTTTGTCTAAGATATGAGAGGCGGAGTAAGGGCGGGACAATGGATTTTTAATGAGGTCACACAAAAGAGTCAGAGTCAACCCACAGCCAAAGATACACAGGCTTTGGGTGTATTACCTAACTTCAGTGTCCTTATTACAAAATGTGGATGATAATGACAACTATAATATAGTTATCATGTGGATTAAATAAGACAGTGCACATGTAGTAATTAGCAAAGTGGCAAAAAAGAATAGGCAGGATTCCAGGGTGGTCAGATATAGAAGGTATAAAAAATGGAAGTTCTGTTTCTAAAGGAGCTAAATGACCTCCATAATCTTAGCCATACTATAAGCTGATTAAGGACCAACTAAGACACCTGCCCCATCCCAGAAGCCTTGTCACTGGGTAGTAACCTAAAACTATGAGATATGACTTTGAAAAACCCTTGAAATGATTTTCTACTGAGCCAGAGATATGGGAACATGAAATAGAAATTGAGTTAAATAATAACAATCCTATTTCACAACTCGTTTCTGCTATTATTAGGGAATCAAAGGACATTATGTAAACATCAAAGGAAAGAGCAAGGAGGGCTGGGGATATGGCTCAGCAGCACAGAGCCTACCTGGCAAGCGTGAGGTGGTAAGTTCAATTCCTGATACAAAGGAAGGAAGGAAGGAAGGAAGAAAGGAAGGAAGGAAGGAAGGAAGGAAGGAAGGAAGGAAGGAAGGAAGGAAGAAAGAAAGAACAGGGCAGGGATTCAGGCACAAGGGCAGAAAGAGAACTGTTATTCCGAATACATTTTTTTCATCTAAGTAGCCACTCTGTAATATGTAGAGCAGCAGTGGTGAACCTATGACACATATGCCACAGTGGACTCTTTGTCTCACTGGAAGCTCTTGGGGAAAATCTGGTGGGAGGGGAGATAGAGAACTTTTTTGAAAACCTCCCTTGTGTAACTCCTTGTATTAGATTGAAAAAACATCAACTGTTTTACATGAATAAAACCCTGCAGGGTAGTTGTGCAGGGAGACAGGATGATGAGCTTGTTTAACTTATCTATGCAAATCAACTTTCCCTTCCTCCTTTAAAAACAATGCCTTATACTTTCTTCAATTAGATCCTAAAACTCCCTCCCTCCATCTTTCCGCCCTTCCTTCCTCCCCTTCCTTCCTTCCTTCCTTCCTTCCTTCCTTCCTTCCTTCCTTCCTTCCTTCCTTCCTTCCTTCCTTCCCTTTTGTAGAGCTGACTATCAAACCCAGGGCCTTGCACATCTCAGGCAAGAACTCTACCACTGACCTACGCCACCAGCCCAAGCCTGCATTTCCTCATTAAATGTATTATTTCCTTCTTATTTACCTGAAAGGAGATCAGTGGTTGTTGTAACTTCTGAAAAAGAACACGGTACTCTGGGTAACACTGATGACATCCCAAGAGGCAGGGTAAGAAAGAAGAGGCAAAGCAGCTGCTGGAAGGGGGGCTGTTGCCTTCGGTAGTGTGGAATGTGGAACATCTTTCTCAGAAGATCATAGTTGAGGAGTTCAGGGCCCTGGGCGTGTGTTACAGCATTTGCCTAGCACACTCTGAGGCTCTGAGTTTGATCTGCAGCACTGCGGAAAGAAAAACAGAAAAAAAAAATTTAGATTTGGGAGCCATCTGGTGTGTTTGTTTTTTTGTTTGTTTGTTTGTTTCTTATTGTCACGCTGGGGACTGAGTCCAGGTCCTCGGACATGCTAAGCAAACACTTTAACACCGAGTTAATTCCCTTTCCTGGAACTATTTGTTTTATATTATAAAAACTCAGCTAAATTAACCAGGCTAGATATGGTCTTTTGCATTCATTTTTGCCACTTTCTATAGTCACCTCATATTTATTCCATATCATTGCAGGAATTAGAAAGCTCAAAATTATATTTCCTGTTTTTTACCATCCATAAAACTCAATACCAGATGAACTATAAATCTAAATGTGAGCAATAGTTTCCCAACAAAACACAGAATACTCTTATAATCTTGAAATTGGCAAAGACTTCTTAAACTAGACATATACAAAATAAATGAACCATAAGGGAAAACATCTGATAAACTTAACTACATAAAAGAATGGAAAAACAAGCCGCACAGTGGCAAAGATATTCTCAACAATATGTCTAACAAAGGACTCCTATCCAGGATAAACAACTACAAAGACCAAGAAAACGTCAGACAAGTCAGCAGAAGCCTTGAACAGGCCTTCATGGAAAAGGTTATTCAAATGGCCAAGAAGCATATGAAAAGTGTTCATTAGATGCCAGGAAAATGAAAACTAAAACCATAATGTGATTTTAACACATTATATTAGCCTTGCAAATGAATGACTAAAATCTAAAAGATAGAAAATACTAAGGGGGGACAGGGGATTTAGCTCAGTGGCTCAAGTGCTTGCCTAGTAAGCACAAGGTTGTGAGTTCAATCCCTGGTACAAAAAAAAAAAAAAAAGAAAGAAAGAAAGAAAGAAAATATTAAGGGTTTTTTGGTTGTTTTTGTTTGTTCATGGTACTGGGGGGTTGAACCCAAGGCCTCATATTGAGCTACATCCTCAATCTCCAGCCTTTTAAAAATTTCATCTTAAGGGGGCTGGAGATTTTGCTCAGTGGCTTAAGCGCCTGCCTGGTAAGCATGAGGTCGTGAGTTTGATCCCTGGTACCAAAAAAAAAAAAAAAAAAAAAATTTCATCTTAAGACAGGGTTTTACTAATTTGTCTAGGCTGGCCTTGAACTTGTAATCTTCCTGCTTCTGCTTCCTGGATAATTGGGATTATAGACTTAGAAAAGAGCACGATAGATGGGGGTGGTTCTGGTATGCTAATATTTTCTTTGGAGTCAGATGCTGGCTAAGTAGCTGTGTGTGTGTTCACTTTTTGAAACTTCACCAAGTTCTATGATGATGAGTTGTGCATTCTTCCATAATGTTATCCTTCAGTGAAGCTGACTTCTAGCAAACAACAGTTACAGTTCTTAAGTTGCCCTGTTAGTAGGACTCTGCACAGAATTAAGATTTTGCCAACTAGTTGTAATGACATAGAATTTGGAAGATAAAAGGAAAATGGAAGCTGTTTTCCCTGGTAGTTTTCACTTGGCCTTTGACGTACCTGCCAAAATGTAAATGTGATTTACAGTGATCAGACTTCTGTGTTTACCAACTCTCCTGGTGAGAAATGACCATGGCAGTGGTCTCTAGAGCTTCCTGATTGCTAGGTGGTGGCTGTATAAGCCGATCAGAAAGCCTACAGGCAGCTTTTAAATTCTGTTCTTCCAGCCTTTCTAATAATTGTGTAAGCATACGATTCCTATTCTGTACCAAGAATGGGGTTTGCTTCAAATCCTGACAGGTCAACTAATAACACAGCCAAAAGGAAACCAAGCAGTACGCTTTTGGATGATCTTAAGAATCTTTGGAAAAGGAAATTGCCTTTGCAATTTGCCATTGCCTAGAGTCGTCATTGTCATGAGACAGTTCTGCATTTGACTTAACCTAGATCTATTCTGACATGGTAAAGCCATTGACGCTGGGCGTGCTGGTTTCTGCTGCTACTCTATAATGATTCTTGAAACATCCTTTGTCTTCTCTTCACAATAGTGCCAATGCGTTTCACTGTTCTTCACATGTTTTTTAGCTCTTCCAAGTTGTAGATATTTGAATAAAGGACTTGTATAAAGGCTGTATCCTGGCAGGATTAACTGTTCCTTTCTTTTGATTATACTACCAAGTTCACACTTGCTTATTGTACCAAAGCCCTACATTGCTGACTCAAGTTTAGCTGATGATCCCAACCCAGTATCTTGTTATTATTAGCCAAGATTTCCCATGGATTGAGGTGTATCTGTAGAGGACTGTAAAATAAAACGTGTTGGCCATAAGAATTTTTACCTGGCTCCCCAATATAGAATAATACCTAAAATAACAGGTTTAAACAATGAAGATCAGAATCCAGGAGAAAATTTACTTAATAGGCAAAGAGGAGTCATTGAATTGTGGAACCATTTAGTCAGAATGGACCTTAGGCACGGTCTCTGGTTACCAGGAACCTGAGCTCAGGTTTGTCGCCAGGCCCCCAGTCAGGGCCAAATACTTCGGAGTCTGCAAGCTCTTCTTTCTCCAGAAGGGACTCAGGTGGCAGCAGCAGCACTGCCAAACAGCTTGTCCGTATTACACAGTCACAGGCTCCAACACTCATCATCAGACTTTGCATTTTAACGAGATCCCTCCGTGATTTGTATGCATGTTAACATTTGAGGACTACAGGCAAAAGTACCATGGGTGCTTGTTTCACGACTTAAAAGCCTTGCCTAAAATATAGTATAAAAACCTGATCTCTTTTAGAAAGGGCCTATATTATTATAGGTTCCATAATAACAGGGTATTTCAATATTGGGATGAAAGAAAAAAGAAAAATCCCCTCTAATGGTCTCTGGAAGAAGAACATCTATTTGAGCTGTGCTAGTTTTTAATGTACCCATTCAGATTTTAATTCACTAGAAAAATAAATAGCCTATTTGGTAGTAACATGTCCTTTAAAAATAAGTGCAGTAGAATTTAAAGTATTTAAATGGGTATTTAATTATGAAGTCTTCAGTGATTTAGTTTTCAATTACACGAAGGTAATTACACTAGAACCTACTCCGTTCGCCCTTCCGTGAGAAAGTGCCGGAGTGTTGTAATAAGCTAATGCTTTCAGGCAATGACTGATCTCCACTCCTTTTAGGCCAGGACTCGGATTCATTTGCTTTAAGCAGTTTAGGTTGTATGCCAGGAATATAAATGATGGAAATGCCTTTCCCTACCCTTCTCACAAATGAAGTCACACTGCCGTGCAGGGTGCTGGTGAGGCTGCTGGCCCAAGTTCTTAGACTGGGAAAGGCTCACCGGGCAGAGGGCTTGGGCCCTCGAGGGAAAGACGGGCCCCCAGGGAAGGACAGTGTCACAACTGGGTTCTTCCCAGCCTACAGGTTCCTAAAACTTGCGTACTGAGGGGGCTTCTGGGTGTTGTCTTTAAATATAAACTGTTTTTAGATGAGAAGTTTAAAGACTCTGAACAGATCAAAAATGGACTTTGCAACATTTAAAGAGATAGTATTGCAAGGGTAACAAGTTTTAAGGGCACCTTTCTCCACTCCCACTCACAGAATCAATTTATCCTAGATTTAAACTATGCCCTTGAACAATTTAGATGTCCATTTGCCCCGGTGTTCACTGGTGAAAGTACACAGGTGATAACATATGGTCAATAACTCTCCTATCTCACTGTCAGGTAGAATAAATAAGTTGATAAAGTGCTGTTTTTATTGGAGAGTTAATAACTTACTCTCAAGTAGACTTTAATTGCTGGACCTTGCTAACAACTGACTTATGAATTAATTACCTTAAATCATTGCCAACTTTAATCCCTGCAGAAGTTTGAAGGTGAACTTCACAGCACTCAAACACAAAATAAATGTTAATGGCACAAACGACAGAACTCAACTAAGTCTGTTATTCATCAGTGCAAACAGAAACAAAATACAGTAAGTAGCCATGTAGGTCTAGAATTAGAATCCATTTGGGTTTACAAAAGCCATCTCAATCCCAAACATGTTTCTGTCTGGGCTGGAAATGAGGCACCTTAACATGCTCAAGCCCTGGGTTTGAGTCCAGTACCTCAAGGTCAAAAATGTGTCCTTATTCTATGTCTTACCCCGTTTGAGGAAACAATGCTTGTACCTCATTTGTGCGATTAGAGTCCTAACTTTTCCTTCTTGCAACAAGTGGAAGTACAGTAAATAGATATTTCAGCCAAGAAATACATTTTACGCCCCAAAACTAGAGAGATGGTCATTCCCATGAATTTTATAAAAAGTTAATAGTGGGGTTAGGGATTTAACCCGAGGGGTAACGTGCAGCCTTTGCATGCCCACGAGTCTAGTTTGACTCCCTAAGTGACCGCGTGTGCACACAAAAAACGACTCTTCCAGCAGAAGAAAAAATGAGCATTGGGCACCAAAAGTAGAAATGCGAATATTTTCAGGAATTAGGAAACTCTGCCTTCAGATCTCAGGTGATGTTTCTGTTTCCCTTCTACAATACTTCTAAAAGGAAAGAATATTTTCAGCTGCAATAGGGTGCAGTAAGCTGCTCCTGGGGAGACAACTATTAACATAGCTTCTATTCTAACTTTTTGACTTAAAAGGATCATAATTACCTGAGAAGCAACCTATAACTTATTCCTTCTTCTTCTTGTTTTTTTTTTAACTTACTCTTTTGTTTGTTGTGCTTTTCGTTTCAGTGCCGGGAGTTGAGTTCTGGGCCCTGTGTTTGTTACACAAGTACTTTACCACTGAGTTGTATACTGGCCCCCAGGCCTAACTTACGCCTTAGAAAAGAAATTATAGAAATCACAGAATTGCTTTTTAAAAACATTTATATACTCTCACATTTAATTCTTATGGTCAGCTGGAGAGATCTGGCCCACAGCAGAGGTATCTGTCTCCTCCAAGGTTGCAAGGTATCTGTCTCCTCCAAGGTTGCAAGGTAGCTGGTCTTCTGCACCAGTTCCTTCGAGGGCCTAGCCCTGTCTGACTGCCTGTAATATTTCTATCCAACTCAGCTGCTTATAGCAAACTATTAACCAGGGTGCCAAAGTAACTCAGTGAGGAAAGATTAGTCTTTTCAACAAATGAGTCTGAGACAGCTGGATGTTACATGCCAAAGAATGAGCACAGACCTTCACTTAACAGCAAATACAAACACTTAACACAAAGCAAATCAAAACCTTGAATGCAGTAGCTCAAATGATAACCAAATAGAAGAAAATATAGGTAAATCCTTATCAACTCGGATCAGGCAATGATTTCTTAGAACACCCAGAGCACAAGAAACAAAAGCATAAAGTTGACTTCATCAATAAAATTTACCTTTCAAAGGATAGCAGCAAGAAATCTGCAGAATGAGAGAAAATGTTTTCAAATCATATATTTGGATTTAGAGTTCGTTTTGTTTTGTCTGAGTCAGGATCTCACTTTGTAGTTCCGGCTGGCCTTGAACTTCCTTATGTGGCCCAGAATGGCCTTGAACTTGTGGCGATTCTCCAAAGGGCAGAGATTACAGCCACGTGCCACCATGCCAAACTCAAATCATATATTTGATATGGAATTTTTATCCAGAATACATGAAGAACTCTTACTACTCAATAATGAAAAGTCAGCCCAATTTAAAAATGGGCAAAGGGGGCCTGGGATTTGGCTCAGTGGTATAAGCGTCTACTAGGAAAGCATGAGATCCTGAGTTGAATGCCCAGCACAAACAAAACAAAAAAGGCAGAGGATCTGAATTGATATTTGCATACATAAGATATATGATGGACTTTTTAAAAAGCCAAATCTCCAAGAGTCCCTGGGTGTTAAACACATTCCGTGTTTCTGGAATATCCCCAAACTAAACTCTGAGGCACTTGCCCGGGCATGTTCCTGTTTCGGCTGCCAAATAAACAGCCTTGGCAAAGTCCTGCTTCGCTCCCGGACTCGACCAAAGAGCGGGATCGGCAATCGGCTCCCCAGGCCTGAGGCCTCCCTCCCGCTGGCGTCATCGTTTGGTCTCCCCGGTGGGGACGCGCGCGGCAGCTGCGGGAACTCTCTCCGTGGAAGCCAGTCCCTTTCTTTGTTCCTTGGAGCACGCTTTCATTTTGTGCCCAAGTCTGAGACTCTCTGGCTTGGAAACTCCCCCCCTCCCCGCCCCCATAAAACTACCTTTTTCTTTTTGGTTTTGAGTTCCTTCTTACTGAAATTTTGGTTGGCAATACAACAGGCCCATAAGCACAGGGAAATACATGCTTGCAGTGATTAATCTTCAGGAAAATGCAAATCAAAACCACAGCGAGAAACCACTTCTTACATACTATTCTAGGAAGGTCAGATTCAAACGGACAGGTGCTAACGTGTTGCGAGGGTGTGGAGACATTGAAACCATCATACATTGCTGATGGTAATGAAAAATGGTGCAGTGCAATGAAAAACAGTCTGGTCGTTTCTCAAAAGATTACACATGATGCTCACATATGCACCAACCACTCCTCTCCTGGGTATATAATGCAGAGAAGTAAAAACACATCCACACAAAAAGTCTTACATAAGGCCAGGCGTGGTGGTGCACACCTGTAATCCCAGCACTTGGGGGGCTGAGGCAGGAGGGTTGCTGTGAGTTTGAGGCTGGTCTAGGCTATTTGGTGAATTCAAAGCCAGCCTGAACTGTGTGGTAAAGACTGTCTCACCAAAACAAAACAAAAAACAAAAGTCTATGTAAATGTGCACAGAAATATTATTCACAACACCTAAAAAACAAAAATCGCCCAAATGTCTGTCAACTGATCAACAAAGAAGTAAAATATATTATTTCCATATAACAGAATATTATTTAGCAATAAAAAGGAAATATACTTGCTACAATATGGACCTTGAAAACATTATGCTAAGTGAAAAAGCATCATGCATTGTATGATTTCATTTACTTGTAATGTCCAGAAGATAGGCAAATACATACAGATGGAAAATAGATTAGTGGTTGCCTGGTGATAGGGCATTGGGTAAACATGGGGAGAGGATGTTGTCAGTGAGTATAGGGTTTCTTTTGGTGATGAAAATTCTCTAAAATTGTGTCAAGATGATGATTATACATATCTGTAAATATTCTAAAAATGACTGAATTTTATACTTTGGGTAAACTATGGTACATGAAATATATATGTGTGTGTGTATTTTTTTAAAGCAGAAGAGACATTTGTCATATTTAAGATCCAGCACCTAATTCTCGATGCTTTCTTTTTCTTTGCCAAGGCAGTCATAGATAGGAACTACCTTAAAGTCAAAGCAGCAGAAGTACCATCAACATAAGGAAAGAAACTGGTCTGGAGAGGCACCAGGACTTACTGAGACTCTAAGTAAATGAGAGATAAAATCTCAAGTGTTTAAAGAAACAAACAAACAGTCCACCAAAACCCAAATGAAACCAAAACACACACACACATACACTTCATTCAAATTTTAGTGTTGAATGAGGTTTTAGAAATAGCTCACCTAGTCCAGAGTTTCTCAGCCCCTTGGAGTTTTGGGTTGGATCATGTTGGCTGCAGAGGGCTGTGCTAGGCACTGTAGAATGCTTAGCTGCGTGATTCTTAGCAAAGTGCGTGCCCCGGATCTGTTAAGAGCCTCATATTTAAATGTTAGGCTCTGCTCGGGCCTAACATTTCCTTTGCCCAGTGCTGCAGAAGACTAAGGTTTACTAAGTTTGGAAAACAGTAAGCTAAATAAATTCTCCCTCTCCTGCTCCCCACTCACATTTTACAGCAACAAAAGCATAGGGACACAAAGGTGAGATGTCCTCACCTTATGTCACTCAACCAACAATCTAATTATAGCTCTGAGGCAAGAACTTGGGTCTTCTCAAGCTCAGATAAATGTTTTTTCTTTCTTTATAATCTGAGCCTTCTACTTCTCAATTGGCTGTCACCCAAATAAGGGAGAGTTGTTGGCAGATTCTGCTGAAGGGTCCTTGCTTAGTTTTCCCTCCAGGATCTCCTCCATTTTGAGATTTAGATGTGGGGGCTGTGAGGTGACTCAAGGACACCCCCCCATTTCTTTCTTTCTTTCTTTCTTTCTTTCTTTCTTTCTTTCTTTCTTTCTTTCTTTTTCTTTTCTTTCTTTCTTTCTTTTTTTGCACTGAGCATTGAACTCAAGACCTCGTGCTTGCCAGGTAGGCACTGCACTGCTGAGCTATATTGAGCCCTCTCTCCTCTAACCTAGGTTAGTGACACCAAGTTTGAGGAGCAATGGGATAATGTCACAAAAGCATCTTCAGTTTCACCTAATTCTACTCCTTCAGATCTAACAGTGAAGGCAGAAGATCTACTCCATGAATCTGCAAGCCAGGCCCCAAATACAGCCCTGATTAGATTGAATGCATCAGTAAGCATCAGGAAGTTATGGGAAAATGTGATAAATTGCCCTCAAGATGGGAAAGAGGTATGTTCTGATGTTTGTTCAGCTGTGGGGCTTGTACTCAAGGTTCATATGAATTTTGAATGTCACAGAAAATAAAAACATATTTTTAGAAAAACTGTACCTTAAAAAATTGTATCTTAGATATTAACATTGGTAAAACAGGAAAATATATTCTATGAAGTAATACCAAGTGATATCAAAAATAGAGGAAATCTTTTAGACTACCAAATGTAAACAGTAGTTTTAGAAATGCAAACTGGGTTTTTGCTTTTTATTACCCTGAGATATATTTTGGACCTATTATGTCAAATGAGCTTTAGGATTTTTTTCTTTCTTTTTTGAAACAGCATCTCATATGGAGTTCAGGTTAAACTTGAACTCACTATGTAGCCCAATCTGGCCTTGAATTCCCAGTGATCCTCCTGCCTTAGCCTCCTGAGTCCTGAGATTATAAGCTAGAAAGATAATTTTGATGGACTGTTAGTAACAACAGCCAAATAATACACTGCAGGAGCTGGACTTCTCCCTAACATTTGTGGGGTTAAGGGCCATGACCTACCTACAAAGGGCCTACCTACAAAGGTAGGTCCGTGTTTTAGGTGTCTACCTACAAAAAAGTTGTAAATCAAATTGTTAAATAAAATATTTTCTGTTATCCTATTCTGATACTACAAACTGGAAGGCCTGGTTTGAATGAAGAAATCTTGGGCTCCTTAGAGTTCTGCACCAGGACCTTGAGGTGTGGGGGGACTGGACCCCAACCTGAAGTTTCTCCTTCTCTTCACTGGCTTCCCTTGGTCACCCCACGAGCTGACAGCATGTACTGGTAGTCTGGTCTGTCATGGCTCTAAGCAAAAGTCTAGGCAGCCCTAGAAGGAGTCTTGGGGGATTTGGACAAGGAATTCCAAGATGGTCTGAGATATCCTGGGTGTGGTCCAGAAGGAAGCAACCTGAGTTTTAGCTCCTGGGGGCACTGGCTCCCTCCCCACTTTGTGATAAGGAGACGGGCAGGGAGGGTCACAGAAGGCCCTGGAGCCGCAGGCACTTTCTGGAATGCAATAATTAGGGAGCCACACGCGATGCTGGCACAGACCTGGGCTTGCCCAGGCAGGAGGACCAGACCTGGTCCCCGTGTCCAGGCAGGGAGGATGCTGCGGCCTCGCCACCCTCGAGGGGTCACAGAAACTTGTCAAACCTTAGCAGAGGAATCAGCCAGGCCTGGCAGAGCCTGCCCAGAACTAGAGCCGGCTTAGTTAATGATTTAAAGGCGCATTCACCTTTTCACTTGATGGAAAAAAAGCCCTGAAGATTTTTTTTCTTCACTACTGGGGGTTGAACACAGGGGTGTGTGCAGGCTAGGCAAGTGATCGACCATTTACTTACACCTTTAGTTCTAATTAAAAATTATCATTATTGTTATATTTTGAACTTAGATGCCACTGCCTGTCACTTTGAGCATATTGTTCATAGCTTTGTCAGTCTCCTTGCCCTTTGGTTCTTCTGTCTCCTCTCTTCAGCAAATTCAAATCTCAGATCAACCCCACTACTCATTTTTTCAGCTCTTACTGTTAGTGGTGCAAATTAGTAATGAAAAAGCCCACAATCCTGTGGACTAGTCCCCATGGCAATTTTGGTCTCTAACTGAGATGCTTTTTTGCTAATAGTTCTCATGTTTGTCTTTTTTCTCTCTCTCCTCCCCTTGGTGACAGTTCTAATCCTGTGGCACTCTCAATCCCTACCTTCTCACCATTTTCCAGCCACCATCCTTTTTGTACCTGCTAAAACTTGGAGCAAATCCTATATTCCTCTTTCCTTTCTCTTCTACCCCAATCTACTCAGCAATCACATCCTCCTGATCTTCCTTCCTAAACATCCTCCAAACCCATCCTTTTCTCTTCATGGTGCCATTTTGTTAATTCAGGCCACCATTTCTGTCTGACACTAGCTTCATCTCTCTCCAGTACCTCCTCCATGGTCCTCCCAGAGTGATATTTGCTTAAGCAAAGGAAGTGGGGGCTGAGTCAGAGATGTGGGAGCAGGAGAGAGAGTCAACAGAGAAGATCCAGTGTCTAAAAGCCAAAAGGCTTCAGTGAGAGGAAAATGGAAACGTGTTCATTGAAATCCTCTTCTCTATCTCTTTGTGAAATCTTCAGTCAAACCTACACCCCCGCTTTGCAGAACTGATTAGCTTTTAAGGAAACAATAAAGTATCAAGTCTTTCTATAAGACAACAACAAAGACCATAAAGGTGGCTAGTACCTGGCTTGCACATTCAATTTATTTACTTATTTTTATTGAACAAATACTTATTGAGCACCAGGCACATGCTAATTGCTAAAGAGTGAATACAGATGCAGACAGACACGGTCCTGACATCAGAAGCATTCATTGTTTAGTGAGCAAGAAAACAAATAAAAGAATTATGCTATGGAAAGTGCTCTGACGGGAGAAGGTTATGGATGTGCATATAACCAGGGCACGTTTTGTCGGGGGTGGAAAGGAGGCTGAGGGGAAGTGACATTTAACCTGAGATCAGAGGAATGTGCAAGAACTAGCTGGGTGTAGAAGAAGTAGGAGAGAATCTTCTAGGAATGTGGAAAAGTCCAGGGCAAAGAGAGAGCATAGAAGTGAGAGAGGAAATTGTGGGGAGTGAGGTGGATGAAGTAATCTGTGGGCAGAGCTGAACTTTGATGTGAGGTTTAACCGTTTAGACTCTCTTAAAGGCACTACAGATGGTTTTAAGCAAGTGAATGACCCGTTTAGACTTGTGATTTGGAAAGAACGTGTGGTGTGACAGGATGATTTGTGAGGTATTAACGGAGCATTTGCTTCTCACTCACCTTTCTGCTCTGCTGTGGACAGCTAACCTGCACCCCGCTTCCCACCCCAGCCCCATAGGTGCCTGTCCGGTGTGCATGCTCGCATATGTCCTCTTTCTCCCCGCCTCCCTTTCAGATTCTTTTGCCAAAAGAATGGAAAGCTAATCAATTATTGTCGACTTAGTTTGCTTTTGAGAAAGACCCAGCCTCTGTGTTACAAAGTTTAAATACAAAGGGCTTTGCACTCAGAGATGAAATCAAGGAGATGATGTAAGGTGAACTGGATTTTCCCCTCTGCACAATGAGGGGAGAAGAAATGGCCTGTTACAGAGGGGAATAAGTTAGGTAAAAGGAAGAGACATGGCTGGATTTCTTGCTGGGGCTGTGGCGAATGTGGCTGCTCTTCC
>PVJX010003241.1:86756-112129 GCA_004027295.1 Dolichotis patagonum | reverse complement strand
AAAAAAAAAAAAAAAAAAAAAAGACTCCATAAAAAGCTGGCAAAACTGCTTGAAAGAAACCAAAGATAGACTATCAAAAATTGAACACAGGCTTGCAATGTGTGATCATGAAAGGGAAGATCTCTTAAAAATAACAAGGGAGCAGGCAGCAATTATACAAAGACTAGAAGACGACAAGAGGATCTATAACTTAAGAATAAAGCATGTAAATGAAGAAGCAGGAATCAAAACAGAGGAACTGCAAAGGCTACTCACAGAAATTATTAAGGAAAACTTTCCCAGCATGACAAAAGGAAATGATATGCAGATGTATGAAGCATACAGAACTCCAGCCACCTACAACCCAAACAGAGCTACACCCAGACACATAATAATCAAGATCCCAGAAATTCAATATAAGAACAGAATATTAAAAGCCATCAGAGAAAAGAAACAGCTCACCTATAAAGGAAAACCCATCAAAATCACGGCAGACTTTTCAACACAGACCATCAGGTCAAGAAGAGCTTGGAGTGAAGTAATTCAAGCCCTGAAGGAGAACAACCTCCAGCCCAGATTGATGTATCCTGCAAAACTCTCTCTAGAAATTATTGGAGAAACAAGATGCTTCCATGACAAAGAGGAACTTGGAGAATTTGTGACCACCAATCCAACCCTACAAAAAATACTGAAGGACATTTTAGAGAGAGAGAACAAGAATACGAGCATTTCAGGAAGAGTGACAGAGAGGCCTCAGTGAATGGGGCAGACAGTGGAGTGGAACAGAAAAATAGACAACCAATGGCAGAAAAACAGAATAGCAGAAATGAGGCAGAGAAGATTGGCTGTAATCTCTAGTATAGAGGGCCTTCAAATAGTAACAAAAACACAGGCAGAGTAGATCAGGAGATAGGGTCCATTGAGCTGCTCCTTATAGGGAGGCAGTGGGACCCAAAACAAGCAGTGCACCCCATGGGAGTGAAAGGGGAGGAATTGTCTAAAGAAGGGAGGCAGAAGATATTGTTAATTGGGTAACAAGATTTAAAATTTACATTATTCTCATCATTCTGCTTGGATGGATTACGTGCTGTTCCTGTTTGTCTACTTACACTAGACATGAGGACATGGTCAGCTATCCCAAAAATAAGAGGACATATTATAGTAATTACCCCTAATTTCCTATCAACTTAATCTGAAGCCCTTTATAATTTATACTGTCTTATTATGACTGATCTTATTTGAATCTGGTTTGTTAGATTGCTACTTTGTATTGACTGATTTTATTTAAATCTGTTATGATTGATAGCATCAAGTCTGAGAGTATAGGCAACTACACTGAAGAGACAAGATTCACTAAGATACCCACTCTGGTTTGATTATTACTTGATTTTGAAGTCTTATAATGTCTCCAATGCTTCGTTTTTATTAATGTTGTTATATACTGCTGAGACATCATGGTAACTATTGTAGATCACCTTGTATTGTGGTTTTATATGACTTTTTGCTTCATGCTTTTCTAGGAATTGTTTTGTTTTATCTTGCTTTGTTTTTCCCTCTAATACAGAAATGATAGATATACATGTAGATACTCATGCATGTGTAGAGCTTATAAACAGCTTACGAGAACCAACTATATAACACATGTTGAAATGAACAACTACTTTGAAGAAAAAGAGACACTACAATACCCAGTGCTGATTCCATAATGTCATGATGTGAAATCCAGCAAAACTATCACTCTCTGTTCAAAGTGATTTTAGCTCGTTTTGTTTTGTTTAAGTTCAACACACATTAAGGTATGGACAGCTGTTTTGAGGAGAATGAGACACTATGACAGCCATTCTTGGCTTCCCTATTGTCTGGTCTTGAAGACCTGAAATGCCTTCCTCATCCTGCTCAGATCAATTCCATACTATGTTGTTTCATGTGAATTCCCTGTATGTGACAATATGGACACCTATTTGGAAGAAAACAAAAGTCAATACAATAGAGTGAATATCTCCAATTGTCTAGTTTTGAAATTTATGTCCCTTACATTGCTTTCTTGTGATCCGCTTTGTTCTGTTGTGTTGTGTTTAATTTTACCCTTTTCATATAATTGCATGTATATTTGAGTGGGTAAGATGGATGATCATATTGCTGTTTTTGTCAGATCGTGGAGCAGAACTGTTAACAGTCTCACTGTTAGAATGTCTACTTTACATGTTTTAACTTTGCAATTTGAACAACTATTTCCAAGAAGTCAGTATGTAATTTGTCAAGTAATAATTTCTTAGGGTTTTTTTTGTTGTTGTTCTTTTCCTTTTTTCCTTGGAATCCTGTATTGTTGCTATCCTTTATTCTGTTTTGTTTTGTTTTTTCTCTTTAAATAAAATTTAAAAAAAATTAAAATTCATTTGCAGACCCTCAATAGCAAGATGAGAAAAAACAAAGCTGGGAACATCATATTACCTGATTTCAAATTACATTATAAACCAATAGTAATCAAAACAGAATACTACTGGCATAAAAGCAAACACATAAACCAAGGGAACAAAATAATGATCCTAGAAATAAAGTCAAGCTTATGTGGTCAACTAATATACAATAAAGGCACTAACACAATGACAGTCTCTTCAATAATTAGAGAAATTGAATATTCACTTGCAAAAGAATAAAATTGGACCCTTATCTTACATTACACACAAAGCTCATCTCAAAAATGAATCGAGACTTAAACATAAGATCTTTTTTTTTTTTTTTTTTTTGGGTGCCAGGGATTGAACTCATGACCTCATGCTTGCCAGGCAGGTGCTTAAGCCACTGAGCTAAATCCCCAGCCCTAAACATAAGATCTTGTTATGGTTTGTGTCTAGGTGGCCCCCCAAGACTCATGCAGTCATGGAGGCAGCTGAATCTAGTGTTTGTAATTAGTTTGCTGTCTAGCGTTGGAATTGGCAGTGTGAGTGCTGCACTCACCTTGGGGCGGAGCCAGCATACAATATAAGGGAGGAAAGAAGGCATGTTTTTTGCCCTCTTTTGCCTTTTCGCTCTTGTCGCTTGCAGTAGCCATAAACAGCTGCCCCTCAGCCATGCCACCCTGCCTTGAAGCCAACTGAGTATGGACTGAAACCACCAAAAAAACCCTTTCCTTGCTTCACTTTGGACACCAGGTATTTGTCTCAACAGAGAGAAAAGTAACCAAGACAGATCTGAAAATATAAAACCCTAGAAAAAAACAATGAAAAACTTTCTTGACATTGCCCTAGGCACCAATTTTTTTAGATATGACACTAAAAGCACAAACAAGACAAAAATGAACAACAGTAATCCCAGAATTTGGGAGGATGAGGCAGGCGGATTGCTGGCAATTTGAGACCAACCTGGACAACACAGTGAGACACTGTCTCAACAAAAAAATTAAGAAGCTTCTGTACAACAAAAGAAATAATCAACAAAATGAAAAGGCAATCTACAAAACAGAAGACAACATTTATAAATCACATATCTTACAAGATGTTAATATCTAAAGTAAGTAAGAAACTTGTACAACTGAATAGCAAAAGAGCCAATTAGCCTTTTAATTGGATCCAAATACATACTTTTCCAAAAAAGACATACAAATGCCCAATAGATGCTATATATAAAAAATGTCTCCAATAATCATCAGGGAAATTTTCATTAAAGCCAGGAGATACCGCTTCACATACCTGTGAGGATGGCTGTTACTGAAGAAACAAAAGATAAATGTTGGTGAGGATGTGGAAAAATTAGAACTCTGGCAGTAGGGTGGGAATGCATGTTGGTCCAGCTGTTATGGAAAATGGTGTGGTGGCTCCTCAAAAAGTTAAAAATCAAAATACTATATGATTCTGCAATTCTTATCTAAAAAAGTAAAATCAGCTTATATTTGTTTGGGGCTTGAACCAAGGATTTCACATAAGTGCTCTACCATGGAGCCATATCCCCAGGAGATGCTTACCTGAAGAGATACTTACACTCCTTTGTTCATTGTCTTATTTACAATAGATAAGGTATGAGAACAACCTAAATGTCCATCGACTGATGAATGGATAAAGAGAGTAAAAAAAAAAAGATGGTATATGCAAAGGATGGAACATGACTCATCTTTTAAAAAAAGAAAAAGGAAATTCTGTCATTTGTGATAATATAAATAGAGCTAGAGAACATTATGCTACATAAACTAAGCCAGACATAGAAAGAAAAATACTATATAATCTCATATGTGAATTCTAAACTAGTCAAACTCAATAACAGAGAACAGGATGCTGGAAGATGTTGGTCAAGAATATTAGGTTTCAGTTGTGCAAGATAAATTTTGGAGATCCAATGTTGACTAGGCAACAAAATTATCTTATATACTTGGAATTTGCTAAGATAGACCCTTAGTTCACATACACGATCACAAAAGTAACTACATGAGATGCTTGTGATTACACATATTATATATATTTGATTTGTACATATTAAAATATAGGTTTTTTTTTTTCCTAAGGCAAGACTAAAGAAGGGCAAATTTGATCTGCTAATGAGGTCAGGAATTTGCTTTGAGATGTCTACTGGGTATCCAAATGATGATACTGAGGAGGAAGTCAGATATGAATGGAGTTTAAGAGTGAGCTCTGCACAGATCTGTTTAGAAAGGATTGATTGGCATATGGGTGGTGTGATGATTAACACATCAACTTGACTGGGCCACGGGATGAGCAGGTATCTGATTAAACATTATTTCACTGTGTCTGTGAGTGTTTTGGGCAGAGATTAGCATTTGCATAGCTGGCCTGAGTAAAGTACATGGCCTCCCCCATGTGGGTGAGACTCACCCAATTCATTGAGGGTCTGAATAAAACAAAAAGGCAGAGGAAGGTTGGGTTTGCCCTTCCTCTGCCTGACTGCGTGACCTGGGACATCCATCTTCTGCTCTCAGCATTCCTGGTTCTCAGGGCTTCAGACTTAGACTAGAATCTACACAATTGGCCTCCCCGCAGCTTTTCTGGATTTCCAGCTTGTAGACAGATCCTGGGACCTCTCAACCTCTGTATTTACCTGAGGCAATTCCTTGGAATAGATCTCTCCCATTGGCTGCTTCTCTGGAAAGCCCTAATTCAGGTATCATTTAAGTCCACGAGCCTGGATGAGATCCTATGTGTCAAGAGGAAGTCCATAGGGACTGGACCTTCTACTAACACAGATGACAAAGGCCAAGGCCTGGGCACTCCTGAGAGGCAACCTGGGATGAGAAAAATTGGGAAAAGATGAGGTCTCATCTGAGAAGCGAATGCTGCAAACTCTGCCGCCAGCAAACATGGGATCACTGTAGATAGAGAGGACAGCCCTTGCTTTCCGAGACCCAGCGTCTGGCAGTCTGGAAGGGAGACAATACAAAGGGTTAGACCCTCTGTCAAGGTAGCACTGTCCTTGGGAGCAGGCCCTATCTCCTCAAGCTGGCATGCTCCGCTCTAGAGGCCTGGCCCCCCACTGTCCCAGTGTCATTTCCCTCTGATCTCTGTATCTGCTGAGTAAGCCTCAACTTGTCACTTTCACTGCCAGGTGGCCAGGCTGGCCCCTCAGGCCTGGGATGGTGCCCCTGTGCCAGGCTTCCACATCTGTTGCTCCCACTTGTACAACTACCCACACAGAATCTGCTCTTGTCTGAGTCTCTAAGCCAAGTAGATTCTGGATTTCTGGAAAAGTTCCTTGTTTCTGTGGCCTAGCATGATGTCTGGCATCTAAGAGGTTTTTGTGGGACAAAAATACTCAAGAAAAGCCCTTTCTGATGCTTGTATCTGGCCAAGATTGGCCATGTTAGGCAGAACTCCAGGCCCTGGACTTTTTCCTCTGAAACCAAAGTGCTGGCAGATCTTGCCAAGCCCCTATCCATCTTGGCTGGGACCCTCACGGCACTGTACCTAATGACACTTACTGAGTATTTGTTAAATACCCAAGAAGGGGCCTTGGCCTTGGGTCACAGGCTCAGCTCTGGCACTCTCAAGTAAGCTTGTACTTCGGATTCCCACCTCTAAAATGGAGATGATACTCATCTCTTAAGTTCCTCCCAGTCCTGACAACATTTAGTAAAGTGTTTGGCAGACTGAAAAGAGCTGGCAATTCTGATTTACCAGAGATCAGGGTTTTTCCTAGGCAGCTGAGTCAGGACACACAACGCGACCCACCCAAAGCCACACGAGGCGCCTACTGTAGTATACTTGGTCTTTCTCAAGCCTCTGAGGACAAGTCGCCCCTGCCAGTTGAGAGGAACCTAGGCAGTGTGAGGGCCTCGACTCGATGGAAACTCTAAAACACCCACAGACATCCACAAGTGTTTCCACTGACTAAGGCCAGACTTCCTGAAAATGGGCTCCAGAATGACTGGGCCTGCAGGACTACTCCAACCAAAGTCATCTCCCTTCTTCCCATCCTCACCCCCATGGGGCCACTTCTCCAGAGGGGTCAGCATTTCCCTCACTCTCAGGGTAGGGACCCAGGTATTCTCTTTCCCTTAGCAGCAGACAACACACAAGCAGGTTCCACATGCAAAACACTTTATTGACTTTTATTTTCCCAAGTAACTTTTCTTCACTGGTCAGAGAATGAAAAACGAAGGGGCAGGGGGGATATACACATAGAAGTCAAAGGCATAACACATGAATGTGTTATAATGGGCTGAGGAGGTTGGTCTGAAGCTGGCAAGCCTACTACTTCAGAGGCTCACAAAGTTTATGCCCAAGAAATATACACTCATTCAGCCAGATCCCTCCCACCTGCTAGAGGAAATGCAGGCATAACCCTGGCCCAGGCCTTCTGCCGGCTCTCCCAATGAGCATTTTTCAGGCCTGATAGATGCAGCTAGTGGACCACTCAATTACATGGTCATAGTGTCCTGCCCTAACACAGGTAAGGTCTGGCCCCACCCACACAGCAGAAATGAAAGTGACTGATGAGCACATCTGTGGTAACAGCAATGGAAGAGGAAGTGCTTGTCAGCATTCGATAATGACTCCAAAGTGTGGTGTGAAATCCACAAGGTGGTGCCTATTGGCTAGCCACAGTGATTAAATAACTGCGAGCTGACCTGGCTTCTGAACAGCCCCCTAGGGAAGTATCTGCTCACAGGGCATTTCAGTCCCTGGACTGAAAACCACCATGGGAGCAGGAGGAGGAAGTGTTATCTGTCCAGCTGAAGCCTGGGGACCGTCATGACTGCCAGATCTCTGTGGTCAGAGGGCGTCACGGCCTCTAGACACTGAGCCTGGGACAGGCAGAAACAGGATGTTGATTCCCAGGAGGACTGCCCTCAGGCCTGCCTGGCTCCTCAGGCCTCCACTTCTACCGTTTCTTCTTGGTCTCCTTCTTGGGCCTCTTGGTGGCAGAAGGAACAGTAGCCTTAGTCTTCCTCGTCACCTCTGCACTTCTGGGTTCAGATGGTTCTGTCTCCTGCATGGTCATAAAAAGAAGAGTCCAGCTTAGAGCAATCAAGCCTAACTGAAGGGGCTTTGCATGATCTGGAAACACTAGGGATGGGAAGCCTCCTCACTGGGACTCAGCGTCTGGGCTCTTTCACTTTCCAGCCTAGTGACCTTGTGGGCAACTCACTTCCTTCCCCTCTGTGTCTCGGTTCACTCATCTGTGAAATGGAAATAGCGATGCACACCTTGGTGGGTTCATGTGAGAAGGCAAAAGGCATGGAAAGCACCAGGAAGTAGTGGCTATCCGGCGGCTGGCTGCTCACCCTGTGTGAAGGACTGGGCAGAATGTGGGTGAGGGGCTGGCTGTAGTTCCATTCACACCACAGAACGTAGGGCTGGAGGTGGAGAGGGAGCCAGCAGGTGTACAGTCACTACACTGTGTTCTATGTGGCCTGGCAGAGGTGCCCTGGGGGAGGGCAGGGGCAGCCTTGAGCCAGAACTCCAGATTCCCTCACAACTAGGGCAGCTCTGTTTTATCTACTTCATACACTGTGATTTGTTTCCTTATACACTGTGATTTGATTGAAACAAAGGTTCTGCTGTTGAAAAGAAAAAGGTTCAAAAGGACAGATTTGGTCCTGGCCTTCACTCTGCTAATAAAGAAGGTGGACTCCAGGAAGGGTCTGGCCTTCCACGGGCAACTGAGGCTCATGCCAGAGAAGAATCTGGAGCAGATTCAGGCTGCTCCTGTCCAGTGGCCTCGCCTCCTCTGGGTGATAAGGTAGAAAGGACATTAGGGAGGCTGGCCAGGGACACTACTGTTACTCACAGGCCTAGGCTGGTCCAATGGCAAGCTCCCCTTGGCCTGCAAGATTTTTGCTTTTTAATTTAAACTAAGTGGGGGACTTCCATACAATATAGATTCCCAGCTTCTCTGGAAGACTGCACAGCCAATGCCACTGGCTCTGTACTTCCTTGCTGCAGCAATGGTTTACGAGTTCACACCTTTATTCAGGTGCAAATCTCTCCATGGACTTCACAACTCTGCTGCCCCAGCATGTGACAGAGAAATGCTTTTTACCCTGATCTTTATTTAAGGAGAATAAAAAGCAGGCTTCCATAAGGAGGACCTACATACTTCTTCTGGAAGACAAAAATATCCATGTATCATTTGCCAACCCTCAGCTTGCAGCTAGCCTAACTCTGACTTTCCCTGCTCATCACCTACCCACCCCCACTGCCCAAAGCAGAGGGACCACAGCTGGACTGGGAGAAGGGGCAGTCCCTGCCAAAGGTCCAATCCAGAACCCTGTCAACTTCCAACTCCATCTTACTGGCCACTATCACCACTAGCCAGCCAGTCAAGATACCAGATGTGAAGGCCCTGGTGAGGGGTCTCAGGTACCCAGGGCCTGAGCTTCCCCTATAACAGGAGTGCTACCACTTCCCTGCCCAGATCTTAGACTACAGCTCTGTACTATCCTGGCCTGCTGGGCTTCTCTTATCAAAAATCAGAGTGATATCCAAGATCTCCCTGTGGTGATAACTTTATACAACCCGCCAAAAAAAAAGAAAAACAAAGATAAGCCCATTAGAAAAACAAAACCTAGGTGCTCAGAGGAGCGCCTGTCAACTGTACACATACAGCTGCAGAGTGCGTGGGGAGGGCTTCTGTTTATGGGAAACCCAACAGGACCCAGTGCATTTGGGGCCTGGGAACCATGTCAATGCAGAAATCCAAGAAAGCCAGCAGATATCACTCAGTTCCTGAGCATCTTGGGCAGACAAGGGGTTTATGCCTAGGCAATCTGCTAGGACCTACCCAGATCTCCAGGACAGAGCCCCTCTTTCTAGTTCAAAGCTATGTGTCTTCTCCAGTTTTACTGGGGTCCACTTCAGAATTCAGAGCTGGTGACACCCAATTGCTGCCCCCCAGGCCTTCTCACTCCGCAGACCCCCTCTCTGGCATCTCATCCCTCCTGGCATCTCTCAGATCACTGCTCTTCTCACCAATGGGTCTCCATAACCCACCCAGGATGGCATGAAGGAAGCCACTTCTCCCACCTTGTCTGGTCAGGCCCAGGGCTTTCCCTGACAACTGCCATCAATAGCCATACCCTCCTTCCCTTGATCACCTAGCAAATCCTGCTCTGTAGTCTGACCCTACCCAAGAACACATTCTAACCGTCTAACTTTCTATCTCTGCTGCTCTAATTTCAGCTGGCAGCATCCCTCCTCTGCTCTTTCCCCCAGACACTAGGCACCTTATAACACCACTACTACTTTACCATAGTGATGTCTTTCTGTGTCAGTCTCCCTTGTTAGCCCATGATCTCTCTGGGATGCTTTGATTGTTGCTAAATGAACAAGCAAATGAAAGAACAGGCTAGGTTTCCCATAACTCTGGAGATTCTGTTCATTTATTACTCTGAATACAATGCTTAAGGCTAGGCTTCAGCCAGTCTGTAATTCCAGAATTCTTGGGAGGCTGACCCAGGAGGATCATAAATTTGATCCTGGCCTGGGCAACTTAGTGACTTAGCATGACCCTGCCTCAAAAAATAAAAAAAGGAAAAGGCTGATATAGCTCAAGGTGAAAGTTCCAGGTTCAATCCCCAGTTCTGCCAAAAAGGAAAAACAAAACAAAAAACAAAAAACCACGTTTCACTCTTTGTATGGACACATAGCATTAAAATCTAGTACACACCCCCTTCAGTGTGGGTAGGCACCACTACAAACAATAATGGTTAATACTATAATTATTTACACTACTCCAGGCCCTACGTTATATAGTCTAGCCAATTTAATCTCATAAAGTGCCATGATGAGTCCCATTTTATAAACAAAGACACAAATACTCAGAGAGCTTATCAAAGGTCTCAACTGGTGAGTAGCAGAGTCAGGATTTGAACCTAATCTACTGGTTACACAGTACAGCTCGGAGACCCCAGGGTTTCCTGGGTAACTTAGGGGTCATGAATACCTTGAGTCTGAATTAAATGTGACATTTTCTCTGTTCAGCAGTCCTTCTAGCACTACAAGGTGACTCTGGAATGAGGAGAAGGGTCTGTTCTAGGTTCTAACTGTTGAAGGGTCACTCAGAGCCCCACTGTTTATGACTAATGTTCCCACAGGAGTCAGGAGAGTGGGCTGGTGCTCCTAAGTCATGCTGTATTTTTCAAAGCTGAAAGCAGTTCTCTGTGGGTGTGTGTACATATTATAGTCATCGAGTCATCTGAATGCATTATCTGTCTCCTCCTCACCCCAGACCTCCTCCTCACTTCCCCGTCTCACTTTCTGGCACTGTTACCCATCCAGTAACCCAAGTTAGAAACCATCCCGTTATTCAAGTCATTTCTAAATTCTCACAATTGTGTCTCTCCCTTGTGCCTCCACACCCACTGTCCACTCTACTAAGTCTAGACCCCCAAGGGGTCTAGACTAGGGGCATCTGCTCTAGATACACTCTGCGGCCCTGATTCAGACCCATGCTCTCCTGCCCACCTCTCACTGTATCAGCCACATGGGGACTCTCCTGCCCATCCCTTGTTTTCTCCACTCTCATGATTCTCCATAATGCTTTCAGAGTCTATTTTCCTAAAGTAATCACAACAGTCCTGATCATGCCTGTTTTCTGCTTTTAAAATGCTGCTAGCCTTCCTTTATATAAGACAGATTCCACGAGACTTAGCACAGTCTCAGGGCCATTCCATTCCAGCCTCAGCTTTGTCTCTAGTCAGCCCTCCTGTCACTCTGGGCTGCCTGCCATTCAGGAACCCATATACCACTGCCTTCCATCTGCTCTGTAGGTGCCAGCATTCGCCACTTACCTACCTGCAACTGGTACACATAGGTCCCGCACAGCTTGGGGCAATGAAGAAGGGCGTGTACATGTGGAGGATGTGTTCTGTGAGAGCACTTCACATTTGTCAGCTCACTGAGCTTCTTGACCACAGCAGTAAGTCAGCCACTGTGAAGCCCTTTACAGGTAAGGTAACTGAGGCTCACTTAAACTGGATACGGCATATGCAGCACAGCCGCCCTCCCTGCAAGCTGCGGGGAGGCAAAGGCAGCTGTCACATGATTTGGATCTTTAGGTCCCACTCACACAGAACCCGCAGCTCCAACTCTAGCTGGCAGGAAGGACTCTAAATGAAAGAGTAACTTTCTCTTCAGATGTGTCACCAGGACGAGCCAGGCAGATAGCCAGCTACACACTCCATAGCCTCACCTTTAAATCTGGGAACACTGCCTTCCTTTGAAACCAGCTTTAAGTTTCCTTGACCACTATGCTGTGGAAGGTAAAAGAAAGAAAATCTGAGCTGTCAAGTGGCTCCTGGGGCTGTGGAGGCGTCTTCTGTGGATACCAGCCCCATCAATAATGAGGCTGCTCTGTAGCCACTTACAGGCCAGAAAATTGCTGCTATTCATCAGGTTCAAATAATCGAATCTGTGCCACAATGCATCAAATCCCTTCCAGCAGGGAAGGCACACTAAATTTTATGATTTCCACTCTACAGCTCATTGTGGATTTAGTTCTGTAAATCAGGACAACATGTCATTCTACACAGACTAAAACCATTCTTTCCTTGAAAATGGTCTAGGCAAAGAAAACTACTATGCTATGCTTGAGTGCTGTCTTGTATTTATTTCATCTGATCTTCCAAGAACTGTGTGGATCCTCTTTTTATGGCTGAGGACCCAAGGCTCAGCTAGAATAATAAGGGGCCAGCACTCAGACCAAGTCTGCTGAAGCTCTTTGCCTGCCCCTCAGTGCTATTGTTGCCTGAGGTCCTGCGAGCATGGGCACTGAGAAGACCTTGCAGAGATGAAGCCAGCAGCGGCCTTGAGAAGAGAGGACTAGCTGAGACTAGGGTGTGGGGGAGGTTGTCCATGTGGGCTCAACTAGACAAATGAAGAGACAGAGTCCAGGACGCACTTGGCAGGCAAGTGGAATTGTGAGTAGAAAGAACAGCCTTGAGACCTCACTCCAGACACAATTCAGCAGGAATCTATGCGCCATCCCCACTGGCTGGTGTGTGGCTCCCAGTGTCCAGCCGTCTCTCCCACAAGCTGGAACACATCTCCAGGCCACTGGCTGGTAGGAGCGTGTTTACACCCTCATCATGCCCACCACACAACAGTCTCACGGTCAGTCATTAGGCAAAAAATACCCTGTCTCCTAGTTTAGCTGTGAACTCCTCTCAGGCTTAAAAAAAACAAAAACCCCACACAGAGCAGAACTGAAAGCTGGTTCTAAAAGCCTGTCTCCTGACGTGCTGAGAATGGGTATATGTTCACCAAGTCCATTATTTATTTATGGTAGCCCTCAGTGGCAACAAGGGACCTAGTTAAAATGAAAACCCTCGCATAAAACTTTGTAACAAGGTCCTGATGTTCTGGGCTCTTATCCTACTGCACCCAGGGAAGGATACATCCTTTTGTGCCAAACACTGCAGGGTTTGCTGGTGAAGTCTACTTGGGCATCATCTAAAGTCACCACTCTCACCATCCATTCTAGGGAGTTCTCTTCCACTAGATCACAATGCTGGACATCTCTTTTTATTTGTCTACCCAGAATGCCCTGGAGGCACTGCCCTTATCCTATCTGCTGGAGGATCTCAGTTACTGTGGCCACAGGAGTAGGCAGCTAAATGTGGCCTGACCCCAGATGGTACCCATTTCCCCTTCCCACACATGGGGCAAGGTGTGAACTTATGGCCACACACAGCCTTACCATGAGATGTGGAAAGTAAGCACAGGCAGAGAAACGGTTTCTCTCACTTGCTCACTCTGAGTGACAAGGATGCTGACTGAAGTTGCTCCAACTAACTTTCCTAACACACATGAGGGCTTAAGAAGGAAATCAATGCTCCCAGAGAAGCCAAGAGACCTCTCGAGCCTGAGTCCATGGTGCCCTGATATGCCCAGCTCTGAGAGCCATTACCATTTCTGTTCAGAGAAGCTGTCCCCATTACCACAACAACAGGAAAGTGCAAGTGAAGGGCCTACTTTCTAAGAGCTAGCAAATGGCTGCTGAGATGCAACATAAACATATGAAGAGTTAAATCAGTCAACAATTCAACTATTAGTTTATAATTGTCAGATGCATTATTACTATCTGCACCATGAATTGCTGCATTAAAAGGTAACACCCACTTGCTTAGGGCTGACTGGATCAACATTCTGTGTATAAACTGATTTAAAAGAGGCTTAGGAGGTAAACTCAAACAGGATTGTGGGAAGGGGAGGGAGACCAGCCTCTCACCTTTACTTTCTCATTGCCCACTCCGTAATATCCTGGAATTGGGCTCCCACCTCCTAAAACTACTACATTCCACTCAGGAAAGCTATGTACCCAGGAAATGTGCTTGAGTTTTTAACATTGCCTTTTGTCCACCATTTAAGGGGTCTCAGACTCCTGAAGCCTACCCAGGGACCCCCCCCCCTAGACAGTAAGGAACCAACTAGTAACACTTTGTGCTGACTGGGCAGGCACGCCCAAGCACTTTAGGAAACTGAGGTAGGAGAATCTCAAGTTCAGGCCCAGCCTGAGAAACTTAGCAGCTTAGCAAGACCCTATCTCAAAATTAAACATTAAAAAAGGTGGGCTGGGGATTTAGCTCAGTGGCATAAGTGCCTGCCTTGCAAGTGCACAATCGTGAGTTCGACCCCCAGTAATGATAAAAAAAAAAAATTTAAAAAGGGCTTGGGATATAGCTCAGTGTGAAGGCCCTGGCTTCAATCCCCAATACTGCAAAAAGGTGTGGAGGGGTACACTGGAGATGTAGTTTAATGCCCCTAGGTTTGCTCCCCAGTATCATTAAATCAATCAATCAATCAATAAAAAGAATTTTGTTCTACTAAAACCCTACTGTGAAAGAGAGCAGTCAAGCTTATCTCTATCACCTCTGTGGGGACTGGTTTCACACATGTCCTTTGGACCCCTCAGTGGCTGGGGAGAGGCTACTCTCTCCTGTCCCCTGCCCACTGCTCAGCTTATCTCCTAAGGAATGAGAGGAGCAAGCTTTGTCTGCCTGGGGCCCCTGTAGAACAGACCTTGTCATCTCTCCACTCCCCCACAGTGGGAGAGGAGCTAGCTGAGCACAGCTATCCCATGCCTGGTCAACCAGTCACTGCCCTGAGGATTTTGAAGCAGTAACCAAGCAGGAAGGCAGCCTCTCTTTGAAATACTGTAGCTGAGAGACATAAACTTTGGCAGCTGTCATGGCCTGTTTCTCTAACCCTAGGGAAGACTAGCAGAGGAAGCAGGATGGAACGACGCATTCCAGAGGCGCCAATGAATTCTTGCTCTTTGGGTCATGGGACAGCATCCGCATCTTCTCAATTTATCTATAATGCATGGAAAATACCTCAGGCACTTGGGTATGCCCCAAATTCTGGTCTTTCCTGTCTTAATTTCCCTTAAACAGCTTATTGGTTTGTTCTTAGGTTTTTGAGGAACAATACTACATGGATAAAAGAACACCCAGGCTCTATCTCCAGCTTCTTGTTGGCTCTTCCCTTCCCAACATAGGATGCACTGCTATTATTTCAAACTTCACACACTAGAACTGATCATCTCCTGTTCTAAAATTGGTTTGTGTGTTAGGAAAATCATCTAAGGATTAGATCAGTGGCTGCATATTAAAATCACTTAGCCAGATCTAGTAAATGCTGATCTACAAGTTCAAAGGAAATTGAAGAACCTCTGTGGGTACAGTCCAGGCCTCTCAAAATTCCCCATGTAGTTCTCAGTGCAGCCAGATGAAGAGTGAGCAATCTCAACTACCACTCCTGGCCCCTTGATCATTGCAAACATCACTGATAAATTTCTTTCCTCATTTTGACCATGACCACCATAAAATCAACCAGACCTGGCAGGAGAAACAAATGTATCGCCATCCTGGATTCGACAGAGATAGTATATGGATATGCAACCCTGTAGTTTAGAATCTAGCCTTAAAGAAAATGCTTGGACCAAGTGTGGCCCAGGCTTCAATCTGGCTCAAAAAAATGTTTATTTTCTCAGGTCTCAGTTTAATGAAGTGCTAATTAGAAAACCTTCATTTGGTTTAGGATTCTAAAGGTTTTGCTTTTACAAACTAAACCTTGCTCCTACTATGAAAAGGAAACGAATGGGGTGGGAAGCACTTTAAGTGTCCTTTTTTTCTTTCCCTGATTACTCCCAAAAGAGCTTTCAAATAATCTGCTCAGTACTAAAGTCATAAACTAGTTGCAAAAATCAGCTTACTAGAACAGGAAAGACATTCTTCTGCTTTTCAAAGGCTTTCCCATCATCTGGAGCCAAAAATACTATCCTCTGACCCAAAAGCCACTAATAAACCTTGTTTCTATACACCAAGTAAGAGGAAGATTTTGCTCTAAGCAAAACAACAAAGAGAGTTAGACTGTTCTCTGGCTCCTCTCACCCCCACTTTTACTCTCTCTCCTGCCTCAAGCCACCCTTTACTTCTAGGGGCCTCCCTACTGCCCTTGGGCTACCACGAGTCTGGACAAGCTGCCCCCATTCCCAGGGATTCACTTCCTCCCTAAATCCTCCACCCAAGTTAAAACCCCCTTAATACCTCTCCTGTATCCAAAATCCAAATCCCAGACAGCTATTCAGCACAATCCCCAAACAGCACGGCTTCAGCACTCAACCTCTTTGTCGCCATATTTATGCATAGAATACTGTGTTTCCTTTCCATGTAGGTAGGAGTTTGGGAAAAGAGAGAAGCTGCCTTACAGGGAATACAGAGGAAAGCCAGTGGCAGAATCTCTGCATATTAGGGGTCTTTTGTTACTCTAATGCAATAAAAAGTTGGATTAATGCTACCAATCCATTGAAAAGCCTAAAAAACAAAAAGCTAAAACAGTAAGCTTCAGCTATGGAGACAGTTCCTTTGCATGAGCTTTATATCCCTAAACTATAAGATAAACAAAAAGTGGCCCTGAAGCAAGGCCAGCACATTGCTGTAGCTGCTGGTTTCAAACAGGAGCCTAAAGAGAATTCTTTCTGTGGTCTGTTGGCCATTTCAGAACTTTGGAAATGTAATGGTCAATTCATCAGAAAGAAATAGCAGGTGAGTATGGCGGACTTTAGGGGGCCTGCAGGGGAGAGACCCTGGCGCCTCAGGACCTGCACTGTGCGGTTGACTCAGGGTGCCAGGAAAACAAGGAGCTCCTCCCCTCTCTGGGGGCAGCTGTGAGTGTGGCAGACTTTCGGTGGCCTGAAGGAGAGAGACCCTGGTACATCAGGACCTGCACCATGTGGTTGACGCGGGGTGCCAGGAGAACAAGGAGCTCCTTCCCTCTCTGGGGGGCGGCTATGAGTGTGGCAGACTTTCGGCGTGTTGGGACCTGCATCGTTCAGTTGACTCGGGGTGCCGGGAGAACAAGGAACTCCTCCCCTCTCTGGGGGGCAGCTGTGAGCCTGCCAGTGAGCGGGCTGAAAATCAAACATCTCATGTCGTCCTGTCCCCTGTCCCCCCGCCCCTTAGCAAGTGGGAGCCAGTGAACTACACATCTTGTGAAAAGATTGGCTATGTTATTTAGTATGAGCTCCCCATATGCAAAGATATGGACAACCATTTGGAAGAAAACAAGAGACAATATGACAGACAGTGAAGATCTCTGGTTGTCTAGCTTTGAAATTTATGCTTTCTTATGTCCCATTCTGTTCTATTTTGTTGTGTTTAATTTTACCCCTTTAAAATAAAATTTAAAAAAAAATTTTAAAAAGATAAACAACAATGAGATATGCTGTGCTATAGTTATATTTTAAAAAATGAAGCTGTTATCCCAAATTAACCTTCAGTGTCAGTGGAACGGGGTATGGAGGCGTATTTTTGAGGCTTTTGTTAAAAGACTCCTTGCTCCAGGACCTTAACCTATTGCACACTTATACACCCCTCTTCTACAAGTATGCTGGACTGACCTGGACCTCTGCCATTTTACCTCAAAAGGTTAAGAACATAAGGTGAGCAGTTTCCCTGCTCTCCACATGGCCATGCCTCTGACTCTCCATCTCTGCCTAGAAAACGGGAAGAGTGATCAACTCCCTCCCTAGGGGCTTACAGAAGGCTTCCTCAGCACCAATAGAAACATTAGCTATTTATAATACCCAATAGCCTGCC
The DNA here is from genome assembly GCA_004027295.1 of Dolichotis patagonum. Taxonomy (NCBI): domain Eukaryota; kingdom Metazoa; phylum Chordata; class Mammalia; order Rodentia; family Caviidae; genus Dolichotis; species Dolichotis patagonum. The sequence continues at coordinate 94,605 of PVJX010003241.1, read as the reverse complement.
ATGTTTGTGAGAACAGAGCTTGAGAGCGCAGGGTCTGTTGTTTTGTTTTGTTTTGTTTTGGTACCTGGGATTGAACTCATAACCTTGCGCTTGCCAGGCAGGCGCTTATGCCACTGAGCTAAATCTCCGGCACCGGGGTCTATATTTTTAAAGTATGACACAACCATGGGTGACCTCTTTCTCAAAATACCAGAATGAGAGATGGACAGATACACCTGAGGTCACAAGCCTGTCCACACTCACCATCTTCCTCTCCCTCGAGGTGGCTCACTCTCCCCAGGTTGTCCCCTAAATGCTGTAGACCCCTAGGACCACCGCTGGGCCCTTATCTCATTTTGTATTCTCTCTTTGGGAGAATCTGTCCCCTCACCTGGCTTCAGTGACATCTCACAAATCCCAAATGTTGGTCAACACTCAACCCAGAGCCTCCTCCCACTGTGCACCTGTAAATCTACCTGCTTGAGAGAACCATGGAGACACTGAATGTACTTAAACTGAACTGGACATGTTTTGTCTCCACCTCCAGCACATGCTTGCTCCTTCTCAGAGGTTCCCCACAGCTCTGGTTAACCCTATCATCTTCCGTTCTATACAAGCAGAGCCTCCAGGCCATGCTGATTTCCAAGATGTGGATCTTTAAGATACAGTATATACTGTTAGGTAAAAATTAAAGGAAGGTACAAAACTAAGTTTAAGAGTATGCTATCTTTTACATGTCAAAGAAGGGAACATGAATATATATGAATATATGTAACATACATATATGCATTTGTTTAAAGAAAACTAATAGATCAAAATAATAAAGATAAATCACACTAATAAAAATGGCTCCCTATGAGAGGAGGAAGGGAACATGTGGAGCATAATGGGATTAAAGGAAATGTCTACAAATGTACCTCATTACATAGTTTGACTTCTGAAAATATTATATATGTTTCATATAATTTTAAAAACAAATTAAATCAAAAGAAACACTCCTCAGAAACTAAAAACAAATTAAAGCAAACTAAACTATCTATATGCCATAGTGGAAGTCTACTTGGTCAGTGAAAACCTTTCTAAACACAGTATTCTGACTCCAACTTTCTACAAGAACACATACTTTTTGTTGCACTGGTTTTTGGGATAAGGGCTCACTATGTGGTTTAGGTTGGCCTCAAACATGATCCTCCTGCTTCAGCCTCCCAGGTGCTGGGATTACAGGTATAAAACCATCATGCATGGCTACAGGGACGTAGTCTAAGGCTGAAGAACAAAAAGAAATGTTAAATTGTTAGTAGTAAATACAACACAACTACTTTTTTTTTTTTGGTATCAGAAATTGAACTCAGGACCTTACGCTTGCTAGGCAGGTGCTTATGCTGCTGAGCTATATCCCTGCCCAATACAACTACTTTAAAACTATCGTTAGGGTATTATAGGTGAGAAGAATAGAGTTAACATTTAAAAGACTATTATCTTTAGAAAAGCCTGATGGAAAACTGGCCCTTAGCTGGCATCTGTGAATTTGGATTTTAGGAAGTTCCTACCATTCCCAAATCGTTTGAGCAGGCAATAAGGTTGATGGTGAACAATCGCTCCTTCTGGAAGTCTGTAATTTGGGTACATATAAGCAGACAAATCTTATGTGACCAGTCCCTAGTAAAAACCCTGGGTTCTGAGTCTGTAATGAGCTTCCCTGCTAGAAGACACATCACACAATCTATTGCATCTCCACATGACTCCAATCGAGAGCCCCCTGGAGGCTTGTCTGGTTTTTCTCATCTTTACTTCATGTGCCTTCTCCTTTGCTTACTTTGTTTCATATCCTTTCGCTGTGATACACCATAGCTGTGAATCCTCCCAGAGAATCACTGAACCTGGGATGGCTTTCGGGACTTCTTTTTTTATTATTATTATTTTTAAGGGACTTCTGATACAACAGGACACAGCAAACAAATCATTTTGTTAGTTACCAGGAAACAAGATTGCCAGCACAAGACAAAAGAGATACAAAACACTAGCATAAAATCATGTAAATAGGCTGAGTATAGTGGCAGATACTTAAAATCCCACTACCTAGGAGGCTGAGGCAGGAGGGTTGGAATTCAAAGACAGCCTGGGCAGCTTAGTGAAACCCTGACTAAAAATAAAATTATGAAAGTGTTGGGGATGTAGCTTAACACTAAAGTACTCGCTTATCATGTGCAAGGCCCTGGGTTCACTCTCTAGTATCACAAAATAAATAAATTAAAAATGAAATCATATAAATAAAAACACTACAATCTTGAGTTTGAATTGGAAATACCAGTATGAAATCACGTCTTCTTTCTTTTTTTTTTTGGGGGGGGGGGTACCGGGGATCGAACTCACGACCTCATGCTTGGCAGGCAGGCACTTAAGCCACTGAGCTAAATCTCCGGCCCACGTCTTCTTTCTTAAAAAATTGTTTATTTGCCATTTTTAGTCACTTTAAAAAAGCACAGAAGCAATTACAACTCAGTAGTACTGATTGCTTCTAATGTTCTAACTGTGGTCTCTAAATGCTACTTTCCAGTTAAAAAAAAGTAGAGATTTTTGGAGAAATGAGTGATTCCAGAACTGTGGCAGGAAATGTTCAAAATGAACCTGAGACATCTTTTGAACCAGGAAATAAAGAAGCTACCAAAGACTTGAGATATGACAAGAACAAAGATACCAACTTGAAGGGTCTCCCACTGAAACAATGTATTTAAAAATCAAATTAGTTAAAACACATCAAATATATACAAATATATTTCAAAAGCATATGAAAACCAAACATTCATTGGTCAACATTAGAAGTTTATAGAGTCAAATTCACTACTCTGAACACTGATAAAAGGAAAAAAACAAGCACTTATGCTACTTTTAGTATAAATAGGATTTCAGAATATTCATATGGGTGATGAGGAAAATGTCCTTGTTGGAGAATTCCAGTGGATAGAGGAAAATGGAAAATCCTAAGCAATGGTCACCAATAGATTTTAAAACCATCTAGGTGAAAGGCTGATGGATGGATTTTATAAAGGATGAATCAGGTGACACCACCTGAACTGAGTAGAACAGTGATGGCAGAGCTTTTAGAGCAGCATTGAAGAACACATGGCATGAGGGCTGCAGCAGACTGTTCCCAGCACTGAACTAGCCTGCTGCAGGAATAGGCCATAGGTTTACCACCGCTGCTCTAGAATCTCTAATAGAACGTGGGGCAGCCAAATGTGCCTGCTGACACACAATAGCAACTGCAAAGCACCAGCCATGAGGCGTTTGCACCAAATAACCCCTTAAATGAACTCAGGCCTCTAGGTGGAACTTCCTGTGTGTAGGACATATGGCAACCGAGAAACATGTTAACCCCATGGGAAAGCAATTAGCCAAATCCCAGGATGCTGGTATCATAGCTGACAAAGCTTTCTCCAGCAAATCAATGGAATGCTATCCTCTCCCTTTCCCTATTTGACCTAGAGAAAACTGAAAAGGTTATGTGCAACACTGGGTAGGCAGGAGGGTGTTACAGACTAGTATAACACACTTCTTTACAAAATGTGTTAAGACAACAAAAAAATGCAAATTTGATCATGTCATTCCCTGCCCACACCTCTAGCTACAACTCTCACCATGTCCTGTCTGTATTCCTTGTTGTTTTTTGGTACCAGGAATCAAACTCAGAACCTCGCACTTGCCAGGCAGGCACTGAGTTATACCCCCAGCCCGTCTGTATTCTGACATGGTCACCTTCATCGGTTCCTTGAAGTAGTCTGTTCTTTACTCCTCAGGTCTCTCACACAGGCAGTTCCATCCCCCTGGAATGCCATCCTCATCCCTTGCCCATTTCACCCAGCAGAAGCCTGCTCATTCCTTCCATCGCAGCTCAAACACTGTCTCAGCAGTGGGGGCTGCTCAGCTGCTGGCCCAAGCTATGACTGGTTCCCCTGGCTCCTCGTTATACACCCTCACTGTACTCTGTGCTTCCATGGGAGTAAACGGATTTTGTTTATGTGTGCTTCCTCCCTAAAACCTAGAAGAACCTTTAAGGCAGACAGCCCATGTCGGTAATCCCACACACAGGGAGCAATCAAAATCTTAATAGGGAGCCGGGGATATAGCTCAGTGGCATAAATGCCTACCTGGCAAGCACCAGATCCTGTGTTTGATTCCTGGTACCCTCCCCCAAAAAGTGTTAATAGATGTTTGAAAAATCAAGTATTAGTCACATAGTTCAATATACAGATGAGAGTTCTGTAACACACTAAATCAGTAAGGCCTATCCCTGCTTATCTTGGCTGTGGTGACGTTTAGGTTAGTACCTAGAACTTAGCCTGGCACTCTGGGGCCTAAGGCTCACAGGGAAGGACTCACCGCTTCGTAGGACTTGGGAATGGGTACGATGATGGCCAGTACACAGATGAGCTGGAAGATGGCCCCCAAGAAGAGTCCATACCGCAGCAGGTTCTCTAGGAAAGTGGGTTCAGGTACCTCAGGAGGTGAGAAGTCCAGGTCGGAGGCCATGACCCAAGCTGTCTGCTGCCTGAGGTCTCCTTGATTTGCCACTCTCCAGAGCCCACGTCTAAACACAGAGTTAAGAGTCATGTTTCTACAATGGACTTTAAATAGCCCCACTTGCACAAATACACATACATACTGCAAGAATACATAAAGCAACTGTGGTGAAACATTAACAATTCTCGAATCTAATTAGAAAATACATGGATATTCAGTGAACTATTCTTTCAACATTTTTGTATGTTTGAAGTTTTCCAAATACAAAGTTAAGGTAAATAAGTAAATACAAAGAGAAACTCTTCAATGAAAATCTCAAGTCAATGCATTTGTAGAAGTCTTGCTATACCTGTTTTATTGATTCATTTATTTATTCATCTAGTCATTCACTCAAGTACTTGTTGAATACTAAACACTGAACAGTGCACAGAATAGACAAATCTCTGCTCCCTTGGGATTCCCGCTCAAGATCAGAATTCCTGCTTAGGGCGGGAATCATTCTACCTTGTATATGTGACACAAAAGGCCTCTTTGAATAGCAGAAATGAGAATGGATGGGGCAGAGAGCCTAAGTGAGAGGATGAACCATTTGCTATCTGAGGAAAGCATACTTCCAGGACAGAGAAAAGCAGTACAAAGACCCAGGGTGACTAATATGGCCAGAGAGGTGTGATCAGGAGCAAGAATGGAAGCAGGTAAGACCAGAGGGGAGCTGGGACAGATTTTGTAGAGGACTCTGACACTTGTTATTTGATGTAGTAAAATGTAAAGGGTTTTGAGTAGAGTAGTGACATAATTACACTTTTTAATGGGGGAAAGGACACCAAAGGGAGGGGGCAAAGTAGTCACAGTGAAATCAGTGAGGAAGCCACTGATAATAACCCAGACAAGAAATGCTGGAGGTGTGAATAGCACGGGCTCTGGTGGCCAGTGGTGATAGGTCCAGCTTCTGCCTCTCTCACTCACCTTCCTTTCATCAGCACTGTCATTTCTAACACTCTGGGTGAGCTGAAAGAACTGCTGGGTTCTCCAAGAGCACTGAACTCTTCCATTCAACCCTGGGGCTTTGCCTAAGCTGTACACTCTGCCAAAGGGACCTTTCTCACTCTGACTGCTTCTGAAGCCCCCATTCTACCTCCAGGGCTGAGCTCAAGATCATCTCCTTCCAACATTTGTCATCTTCCTCTTCCTCCCCAAGTAGGAATAAACTGTTCCTTCTCTACCACAGCACACATAAATGGCTTCCTTCTGCCCACCTCAATGATAAAGGGACAAAAGCACCAGGCACACTTGAACCCACAAGCCTTTTCAAAGATCTGTGTCACATGTAATTTTTGGCAAATCTGAGCGATCTAATTGTGGCTGAGCCACCTATACCTATCAAGATTTGAAACAAAGGTTGTCTGGACTGAGGTGACTGATAGGTTAAATACACACTGTTTCAGTGACTCTGCATGAAAGTAAGAATGTAAAATATCTCATTAATGTTTTTAGCCAACATGGTGGTGCAATTCTAGCTCACTGGGAGGCTGAGGCAGGAAGATTTCAAGTTCAAGATCAGCTAGGCCAACTCAGATCCTGTTTCAAAGTAAAAGTTTTTAAAAGCTTGGGGATATAGCTCAGTGGTAGAGCACTTGCCTAACATACACAAAGCCCTGGGTTCAATTGTCAGCCATTCAATATATACATTATTGAGAATTTAAGAATATAAACCTAGACAGTTGACAAACAGAATAATAAGAGTTCAGAAATACTCAAATATAACTGATTTTCAAACAAGAGAACTAAGATCTTTTCAATAAGGAAATGGAAGTCCTTTTAACAAACGCTGCTAGGAAGCTGGATATCCATGTCCAAAAGAATGTAATTTGTGTGTGTGGGGTGTGTGTGTGTGTGTGTGTGTGTGTGTGTGCTGGGGATCAAACTCATGACCTTACGCTTACCTGGGCAGGCATTTATGCTGCTGAGCTAAACCCTCAGCCCTAAGAATGTAAAAATTAACTCAAAATGGATCAAAGATCTGAAACTACATAATCATCACAAGAAAATGTAGGGGAAAATCTCTATGACATTGGATTTGGCACTGATCCCTTGGATGTGACATCAAAAGCACAATTAAGAAAAGAAAAATAAACTGGACTTCACATCAAAACTGAAAACTTTTGTTGAGTATAACGGCACACACCTATAAACCCCAGTACTCAGGAAGCTAAGGTAGGAGGATTGCTGTGAGTTTGAGACCAGCTTCAAAGCCAGCCTGAACTACAAAGTGAGACCCTATCTCAAAAAATAACAATAACATAAAAAATGTAAAACATGCATACGAGGACATTATCCAAAACTATGAAAAGACAACCCAGAGAATGGGAGAACATAGTTGTAAATCACATAGCTAATGAGGGTCTAGTATTTAGAATACATAAAGACCCACACTACAGAATATACATTCAAGGCCAGGCATGGTGGTACGCCTCCTGTAATCTCAGTATTTAGGAGGCTGAAACAGGAGGACTGCTATGAATTTCAGGCCAGTCTGGGCTACAAAGTGAGTTCAAGGTCAGCCTGAACTACATAGTGAAATTCTGTCTCAAAAAAAAAAAAAATATGCACACGCACGCGTACGTGCACACACACACACACACACACCACCACCACCAAAAAAAAAAAAAAACAAAAAAAAAAAAACCTCAATCTTATTTATTTATTTTGAGTTTTTTGGGGTGGAGGGGGGTACCTGCCTGCGGCAATCATGAGGTCCTGAGTTCAATTCCCTAGACCAAAAAAAAAATAAAAATAAAAATAAAAATAAAAATAAAAATAGATAAAGGACACTTGCTACAACATGGACAGCCTTTGAAAGTATTGTGAAATGTGAATTAAAAATAAGCCAAATACAAAAAGACAGGTATTCTATGAGTCCATTCACATGAGGTTACTAGAATGGGCAAATTGGGAGAGACAGACATATAATAGAGGCTACCTGAGCCAGGGGAGAGAGGGGTGAGAGTTACTCATTACTAGCTATGGAATTTTTGTTTGGGAAGACGAGTTATGGAAATAGTGGTGATGATTATACAACACTGCTAATGCTACTGAATTTTATAGTTAAGAATGGTTAAAATGGTAAATTTTAGGGCTAAGGGTATATCTCAGTGGAAGAGTGCTAACATAACATGCATGAACCTCTAGGTTCTATCCCTGGCACCACAAAGAAAGAGAGACAGAGAGAGAGAGAGAAAGAGAGAGAGAGAGACAGACAGACAGACAGAGAGACAGAGAGAGAGGGAGGGAGGGAGGGAGGGGGAGAGAGAGAGAAAGAAAGAGGGAGGGAGGAGAGAGAGAGAGGGAG